>JABJVR010022132.1:0-38289 GCA_025773905.1 Chitala chitala
AGTTGTATTCATCAAAAAACGCTTGATTGATAAGACGTAATTGACGCGGGAATGATCACAGGTCACAGCCTATCGTTTGGTAAGGCAACTGTTGCGCTGCATTGTGGGATTTGTAGTTTGTGTGTTATCTGAACTTAATATCACCGGGCCATTAAAAAAATATAAAATGATCTTGCGGGCCGGATATAATTGTACGCCGGGCCGGATGTGGCCCGCGGGCCTTGACTTTGACACATGTATTATAAGTTGACCATACCTTTGGGTTTTACAGAGCTGTAGATGACGGCAATGTCACTCTCAGTCTAGACAAACAGAAAGCAAAAGTAGAACACATGAATGGAGAGAAACGTACAGACTACGTGCGATAAATAATTCCTAGTCGCTTTACAGTTTCCAAATTACATTACTATGATAAGCTAAGAGAAGGACCATGGTTGAAACAGAAAACAAGAACTTGTAGTTAACAATCTTTGACTTAAATCTGACACCCTACTACTTCATTAATAATGAAACATAAAAAATGCTAATTACTTTTGTGTTTGTTGAAGCTTTTTTCGTAGTCCTCGCAGCAACGTATGTAATGTCCCCCTCAGCATCCTCTGGTGTCTGAAGAAGGAACATTAAGTATGAAACAGCTGAAAAGCCCCCGGCACAGGTTTGTGCTGCTTTGAGCTGGACATCACCACGGCTCAGATTTCAGCTCCAGACATGGGGTGTTGGAGCAGCGGTGGAGGGGACTGAGTGTTTGGACGCATCTCACACATCTGAGCAAAAACGCACTTACTGTGGAGTACTCGATACACCACACACACTTACTGTTGAGTACTCGACGCACCACACACACTTACTGTGGAGTACTCAATACAGCAAACACACTTACTGTGGAGTACTCGACACACCACACACACTTACTGTGGAGTACTCAACGCACCAAACACACTTACTGTGGAGTACTTGATGCACCACACACACTTACTGTGGAGTACTCGACGCACCACACAAACTTACTGTTGAGTACTCGACGCACCACACACACTTACTGTTGAGTACTCGACGCACCACACACACTTACTGTGGAGTACTCGACGCACCACACACACTTACTGTGGAGTACTCGATGCACTACACACACTTACTGTGTAGTACTCGATACACCAAACACACTTACTGTGGAGTACTCGATGCACCAAACACACTTACTGTGGAGTACTCGACGCACCACATACACTTACTGTTGAGTACTCGATGCACTACACACACTTACTGTGGAGTACTCGATGCACTACACACACTTACTGTGTAGTACTCGATACACCAAACACACTTACTGTGGAGTACTCGATGCACCAAACACACTTACTGTGGAGTACTCGACGCACCACACACACTTACTGTTGAGTACTCGATGCACTACACACACTTACTGTGGAGTACTCGACGCACCACACACACTTACTGTGGAGTACTCTATACACCAAACACAAACGTACTTGCAACACTTCAGGTCTTGTGCGACGAGTCTCTGCACTGTTGGTTGTTTGTTTTTTCACATTGGCTTCTTCTAGGGCAAATAGAAATTTTAACAGTCATTCACACCACAAGAGTCAAGTCCTGTTTTTAGTGCTAAAAGAAAAAAAAAACAGTTCTGTTTTTCAAAAACAATACATATGTTGCTAATAGCAGCATGTGGTACATTTCATATAAACTTTGTGTCACAACATGCCATGCTGCACAGTTCATGTGGAGTAACATGTCCTGTACCAACAGTACTAGAATGTCCTCTATGGTGTCCCTCGGGGTCAGGCTTCAGTGCTCTCGCTGCCTGGGTTCGATTCCCGAGTAGGGAACACGTGTTTAAGCGGCTGCAGGTGTGTTCCTGAGCATGAATCTCAGCACTAACTCCCCAGGTGCTGAATAATGGTGGCCCACTGCTCCCCCAGAGGGATGGGTTAAATGCAGAGGATCGATATCATTTTAACAAGTAACATTTATAAGCTGCTTTGGACAAAGGGTCTGCTATATGAATAAATGTAAATATATGGGATTTTTACCCACAATCCTTCAGTAGCAAGCTCAGGTTTTTAGCTACTCTATCAACATCTATCTGTACAACTCTTGCAGCCTTAAAATGTATAGAAATAAAGTTCCATTGAAAAAGAATATAACACATCTAGTCTGTGTGAGGTGCTAGCTCCCCCACCTGGTGATGTAGAGTAAACTGCTCCAAAACTGGACCCTGGCTCTCCAGTTCTCATGGTTTCATTCTACTCTGAGATAACAATCAAAGTGTACAAACTCACTGCGTTTCCTCCATAACGCCCAGGAGCCTAAAGCCACAGCCACCAAAATCAGCAGCGCTGCGATGGTAAGTCCAACAGCATAGGTGTCATACCTTAATGAGCAGAAGATCAGATCGCCTGTTACTGCCACATCATGTAACATTATCATTATAGCAGTATAAAAATTGTGAAAGAAAGTTCCAGAGAGTAAAATGGATAACTGAGAATAAAACAGCATGTTGACATATTGGTGGTCAGTTGTTAATTGTTAAATAAAGGTTAAACAGGGTGCCTTCATTTAGGGTCTACCTCAGTTCCCCAGAGAGACAAGATACAACACAGATTCCCTAGTTTACTATCATTACAACTTCAGTTATGTCTCTAATACATAAAAATAAGAGTAGATGTGAAAAGCAGAAGGGGGATGCTAAATCAGGTATTTTTCTTCTCCCTGCTAAGGCGAACCCTCTGTTGTAATGCATGTTAAACTAAATATTCTGATCATTTCTATTGACTGTACTATATCAGTCCATCAAACACCCAAGAGGAAATCATTTTTATTAGTAGAAATCAGATGTAAGCACCATTAGTTTATGAAATTTTAAACAACCTGAATATATTTGTTTTGAACCACTGTGTGTTTGATTGTGTTTACCCATAACCACTGTTGATGTCCTTTCTTCTATACCATGACCTCTCTATAAAGCCAAAACAGGGAGAATGTGTTTGAGTTTAAACACAGGAACATGCAGGACAGGAAGTACAGGTCTTCCTGAACAAGCGAGCGGCTTGTTCTCTTACCCCAAGTTGTGATGTGCACTGGGGTCTGCAGCTCTCCGGCAGCACACCAGTACCACCCCATGCCATTATCATCCAGCCCAGTCACTGTCACAGTGAAGGTGCCCTGGTTATCATCATGGACCTGTACTGATGAGGGCGGGGGCCACACCCCCCCAACCGTGACACAGGTGGTCTCCTCCGTCAGGCTGCACCACTTCCTCACCGTCTTCTTGTAGCTGTTGCTGTAGAAACACTTGATTTCCGCCTTGCCTGACTTATCGCTTGTGACATGGGAGTCCTGCACAGACAGGTCTGGAGTACCTGAACACAGAAAACTGACAATTATGCCTGTCAGGTGTTCACACGTCTAACATCACAACACTTAAAACTGAAAACTGGTGTAAGATAATCTTTGGTTCAGTTAATTGACACAAATGTGTTACTGTATGTCTTATTTTGTCTGATCTCTAAAGCACTTTGGTCAACTTTCAGTTGTTGTAAAGTGCTGTATAAATATATATAGATACATTGATTGATTGATTGATTGATTGATTGATTGAAATGGATTCACAAAGATAAAGAATGCGATAGAAAGGGATAAAGGGCTAAGATTTTAAGCAGGATGTATAATTTACCCCAGGGGTTCAATCTCTTACACGAAAAACACTCACCACTTATTACTTTAAGGATTAGAGACACCCCATCATCTGGAGTCCAGTAGCCACCGATTTCCACAGTGCACCAGTACATGTCAGAGTCACTGAACTGTATGTTGTTTAGGGTCAAAGTGATGACCCTATGGGACTCGTCATGAGTCATGGACATTCTTCCATTCTCCATCAGCTCTGACCCAGTAGATGTCAGTACTTCACAGTATGTCCACGCTGTGCCTTTGCACCAGTATTTCACATTGTCTTTATACTTTTCATGGTACAAACATGGAATGGTGATATTTTCTCCTTTTTTAACATGTAGATTTCCCACCGTCCACACACTGCTGGCATCTGTGAATGGACAGTTAGTCTTAACAAATAGCGCATCCAGGGCTGTGTGTTTCAATCTGCCATGAACTGTGTGTGTATGTATGTGTGTGTGTGTGTGTGTGGGTGTGTGTGTGTGTTTTCCTGAGTTTTGTGTTCTCCAGTCTACCAGTTTTGTCCTGGAATCCAAAGACTTGTTAAGTCTGTTAATTTGGTCATGGTAAAGTTGCCATTTTTAATCATAGTTAAAAATATATATAATAATAATTCACTTAACCAAATCACCAGAATTTTGTGTCTAGTTTTCCACACTGTGCTGCCATTATCTAGTTGCATGTCATTACAGTCAGTCTTACCTGCGAGCCCAGCTGAGGCAATGAGGTGTAAACAGACAAACGATACGATTTTTAGCAACATGGTTGTCTGTTAGTCAGAGCAATTAGCGGCAGCCGGAGGTTTAGGATTCCTGCTCTTTACTGACCAGCAACTACTTCCTGTATCGCCCTAACTTGTGTGTGTGTGTGTGTGTGTGTGTGTGTGTGTGTGTGCTTCTTCCTATGTCTGATGCACACTCGCTTAGCAACAGCTGCAAAACAGGAAATCATTCACAAATTCTGCACACCTTGTAAAACACAAAGCTGCAAACTCTCAGTGAGCAAGTGCTGTTTATATGATGGGTTGGATTAAAACTGTCTAAAAATCATACCTCAAAACCTCAAAAATACATAAAATGCCTTAAATAGGAATCAAATACACACATGAATATTTTATTTTGAAATTTTGTTCCATTAAATGCACAAAGTAATTTGTTGTACTGGGCACGTTGTGTATGCTCGCTTCTGCAAACACACACACAATCAAACGCATGCAATACACATGGGTGCTGAGCACTCTGCTTGACCCCATGCCCCTCTGTGTCACTGCGAGACCACATCACCTAGTACAGCTTGTACCGCATCTCTCATCTCTGCAAACAGGGAACATTCCCACAATGTTCACTAACATTCCCAGAATGTTCTGGCAGTGAGGATAAAAGAAACCACTATGAGCAGAACAGGCAAATGTCCTTTTAATATAGGCATAATTATTTCATGTATGAAATTGTATTCACTTCATTCTTAAGACCATTGTGTATTGCGTGAAGGCACTAAAAGGCATTAACATCTCTCAAATGCAAGAATTTTACTGAACATACAGCTGAAATCCATCACACAGCCCTCTGTGTGCTCCTGCTCTTTACAGTTAATGTATACAGGTATGTGGCACTTCATGAACCATTTGTTTTTATGTGTGCAAAAGTAAATGCACATACATAGCATTTTAGAGTTATTGTAAAGATGTGTTGTTTGCAAACATTTTTGTGAACAAATTGTTTAAATAATTTTTGACATGTATTGTTAAAGGACCGTGACATAAAAGTAAGGGGATTGGACAACAAATCTGAGTTGTTAAATATGAACGTATTTTATTAAATTAAAGTACATTGTACAAAGTCTAGGGTATAGTGAATGAATGAATGAATGAATGAATGAATGAATGAATGAAGGGACAAATAAGGATTAGCGTGCATTAAATTGTGTGCAACTGCAAAGAAAATAACGGAAGACAGCAGGAAAGCACAAGATAAGGTGAGGAGGAAGAAGAAAAAGGAACAGAACTAGGGGTGAGGAACAAAACTCAAAATAAATATCTGCAACAAAAGGGGGGGGCTAAGTGCTTCCACAGTGCTCCCCTAATCCTCCCTAGTGCCCCCAGTCCTCCCCCCTAACGTTTGTGAAGACAGGCACAGTTCCTATATAGGACCATAACAGTCCATGCCCCTCCCCCTAACACAGGTGCTGAGTTCTCATTCGCCTACCACACCCTGGCTCCACCCTGCCTGTGCACTGACAGAAGAAAGCCTGAGTTGGAGACTACAGGGAGTCGTAACAGGTACGGTGCACGGAACTGAACGTGTACAAGATCGTGAAAGAAAAGAAAATTTACTCGCTCAAAACTCAAATTGAGAGAAACTCATGGAAAAGACATTCTGTGTTTTTATATTTTACACCATGTGCAGAGGGAGTCTCCTTGCCGGTGACTCGGACAATAACCTGGGACGAAGAATACAGCCGTATTTTAACATTCTGCAACCCCCAAGAGCCCCCTCCTTTAGAAAAGCACAGAACACAAACCATAAACTGGTAATACATTCTTGTTAAGGGGGTGAAATCTCAAGGTCCTCAAAGTCCCATTAGTTTAGGGACAGCATTCTCCCATTACATTACAAACGAAAGTTCCACACTTTAAACACAAATTAAAATTTTTAAGGTTACACATCAGGCTAATTTTATCTTGTGCATGATATGATAAGCTTAGGGTTAACATATTTCTGTATGATTACAGTTATCATACTTATATATGAGGATGCGAAAAACAGCACAATGATGCAGCATTTTTAAATTTTCCCTCCAGAAGATCACATGTAATTACAATGTTGTTTGCATGCAGGATCATTCGGTGCCTGTCGCATTTGGGTCCACAGGCCTGTTTAACTCAGATGAACCTCCGGTTACATCAGGTGCCCTCGCTTAAATGGCGCATTGACAAAAACAAAGCAGGAGTTCAGCAGGTCCAGAGGTTTCTGTAAGAGCCATTAGAAACATTTGATTTGAAGTCAAGTCTTACAGTGTTTCTGCTCACAGATCTGTTAGAAAACTAGGAAATATGTGACAGGAGTGTATGAAAGGGGCAGAGGAACGATGAAGACGACAATGATGATCATCGTCATGAGAGAAAGAAAAAGACAAAGAGGCTCATGCCCAGAGAAGGCAGCCAAGGCCATACTGTACCATAAGTCCTCTGTCCATTTGAGCCTGTGATTTCTTGCCAGTCCTTTTTCTGAAGGAAAGAAACTGTGCATGACTATAATTCAGCTCAATTCAATTCAATTTATGTTTATATAGCGCCTTTCACAACAGCATGCCTCAAATGAAACTAATCAGACAAAAGCAGGTGTATAAGGAGGGAAAGTGAAGGCATGGAGCAGGTGTTCCTGTGACAGGATGCCAACACCGCACGGCAGTATACTTCCTACAAAGAGAAGCAACCAATCACAGGGCACAAGGCTTGCTACACTCTAGACAGGCCCCTAACACATCACAGAGTTGAACTATCTGAATAAATACTTTTGACAACCAGGATTCTGATTATACACCCGTTAGTCTCTCAATTTTTCTTGGGTTGCTAAATTTTAGTATTGTTTAGATTGTTTCTTTTTTTGCATTCTCATTCTGTTTTAACAAAAAAGTTGAAAATTCTATCTCAAGGTTTTCCTATACTAGTATCAGAGGAAGGGGAGAGAGCACAGCTAAGTCATGGTACCGTGTCTTCAGCTTCCAGGTAACCACGACAACAAGAGCCAAGAGCATCAGGGCCCCACAGGTCATCAGTAAGAATTCCCACACATGTTTGCTGAAACAACAGCAAGCAAAAACATGCTTAGTATAAAAATAACATTCACAGCAAAAATACTAGGATCTTAAACATTAGAACATACAAAGACAAACATCCTGCCATCCTGCTGTCCTGTAGTCAACAGATTCAGTTTAGCAAGATAGAGTCTAAATTAACTGAAAGGCAAAATGTTAAACTAGTACTAACATGAGGTATAAAGACATTTAAACATTGGAAGTTTACAGTTACAACTTTACTTTTATGTGTTTCTAGTGATCATTTGCATCTGTCTGCGCTTAGTTATCCATAATTTATTGAGAAAAAATAAGAGTTATATAGAAGAAAGTTAAAAAACAGACTCTTGTGGTTTAGGATCTGTAACAAAAAATAGAATTCACACATTACAGTGTCCCTCTATTTACAGAATCAGAACAGGAAATGTCTGAATAATTAGGCATGGTGTTTCATGGAAACTGGTGTCCTTAATTGTATTCAGATTGTAATAACAAACAACACAAACAAGATATCAATTAAAAGATCAAAAACATACTATAACTTAAGAATTAAAAAGCAACATCATTAAGTCTTTGTCATGCATTTTAAATTGTTATTTAAAATGAATAACGCTTGAGAATTTCTGGATTGACACATTGAAAGTCAACCAGGTTCAACTGAGATTAAGGTAAATTTAAAATCAAAAATTGGCCAAAACAAAAACCTGCACCCGTCTGATCATTTAGGGCTTCAGCCCTGAATATTTTAAGCCTAACCCTGAATATTTCCACCGTAAAAAAGATGGCAGACTTTACTCGGTCCCAGATCTTTTCAATACCTAGAAACTCCCCTGCCCTAATCTAAATACGAGTGTGCAAATGTTTGCTCTTCATAATAACACAAAAACAGAAAATCTGGTTGTTAAAGGCTGTGGTGGGTTGGCGCCCTGCCCTGGGTGTCCCCTGCCCTGTGCCCTATGTGCTCTGGGATGGGCTCCAGGCTTCCCCGCGACCCTCACCAGGAATAAGCGGTTAGGATAATGGATGGATGGATGGATGGTTGTTAAAGGACGCTAGATGAAATTGCTTTTACCGTATATATTGAGTAAATGAAGACATGTCACTCTGAGGAAACTGATGGCTGGAATTTGACTGATGCTCTTCATCATCATCTACACCGGGGGCCACAAGTGCCACGTGCTGCGATTCAGTCAAAGGCGACGTAGCTGCAGTTCCAAAAGTTGGTTAATTACAGTGCGAATTCCCCACACAGACTCCGGAGGCAAAATGTTTCGAGGGGAATTCTGCAGATTTGTCATAGCAATATGTACTTTGTAATCAGTGACCCTCAAAGTTGCCTGCCTTGCCTGACCTATCACAGCACCTCTGACCAACCTCATTACATTATGTCTTATTTTTTAAAGTTGATTGTTAGGGAGCATAATTTTAATTATCATAAATATATATCTCCCAGTGTTGGGCTGGCACCCCACCCAGGGTGGTCCCTGCCTTGTGCTTCCTGGGAATGGGTTCCAGGATCATGTGGTAATTGAATGGTTGGATATATATACCTGCTTCATGCCTTGTAATCTCTCTCTCTCTCTCTCTCTCTCTCTCTCTCTCTCTCTCTCTCTCTTATCGAAGACAGTCTATAACATTATAAGCGTTTGCATTTATTTTTACCACTTTCTTTGATAAGTTTGTCTATCTTTGATAAACCCTCTATACGCACAAATGAAGCAAAGCAGTTGTGTCCCTACTTGTGGGCGCAGGCTTTGTCGTGGACCGCTGCAGAATGTTGACTCGGACGGCTGCATGCTGGTGACCCGCCGCGCAGCGGTACCAGCCTGCGTCACGACTCTCCAGGCTGCGCAGCGTCACAGTGAAGGCGTCCACCCCATTGTCAACGATCTGCACAGACCCGTCCTGCGCTGTCCCGTCCTGCGCGGTGCCGTCCTTCTCCAGGGTAACGCAGGAGTTAAAGTCCCCACTGCGGCACCATTTCTTTACGCTCGTCCTGTCGCAGCAGTTAGCGGTTTGCAGGATTTCAAACTGAATCCGTACTGTACTGCTAATTATGTTTGAATAAACATGTCTTTCCAACATACATTCTAGAAACACATTTATTAATCGATATTTCAAGATGAGCATTTTACCATGTTCCATGATTATTCTACAACACCGACGTATAACATTCAACATGCACTGGAACTCTTATTGTAAAAACTTACATTTTGTGTTTTGCAGGAGCCCATTATGGAAGCTTATGGAAGCCCATTTCCACAAGGGAGTAAAAACCCACTATGTTATCTCAGAACTCTGACTTAGTAAGTCAGAATTCCGATTTAATAAGTCATAACTGACTTTATAATTATGTAGTATCTTTTACTTATGCAGTACTTGTGCAGAAGTGTAGTGATGTGTATGCTTTTGGAGTCGGAATTGCGAGCTATAAAGTCAGACTTACAAAGTCAGAATTGCGAAATATATTATAAAGTCGGAATTATAACACACCGCACTGTGCTTTTCTCCTTGGCAGAAACGGTTCCATATAATTTATCGGTGGCAATTCTTTAGCCAAAAAAAATATAATTATTTCCGTTTGAAGAAGGTAAAAGCGCACCTGTGGTTTTCGCTGTACAAACACTGGACACTGACGCTGCCTCCTTCCTCTCCGGTCACATTTTGGTTTTTCACAGAAACACCTATGGCAGTCATAGGTGACATCAGCTGGCAAACCAATCACCACACACGTTTATTCTGCAACTTTATGAAATTATATAAGTAAACATTTATAAACTGCTAAAACTGTTGACATCAGTAATGGAGCAATGCAAAGTGGCCAAGGCTCACCTTGTTTGACTTCGATGTAAACGTATGTAATGTCATCCGCCTTCCATATTCCATCCACCTCAACCCCACACCAGTACCAGGCGGAATCCGCCACCCGCAGTGCTGTCATGGATACAGTGAAGACCATCTGGGTGGGGTCATCATGGAGGACCACTCGGCTGTCAGCTGGTGTGGAGTCGCTACGTGCCAGGGTGCTGCAGAAGTCCTTTGTGAATCCACGGCACCAGTACTTGACGTGGCTGGCATACTGTGGTTCGTAGAAGCAGGGGACGATGCCAGAATGGCCATCCAGCAAAGAGAGGTCCTTCACCGTGGAGACAGCAGCCAAGCCAACTACAGAGATGCAGACGAGAGAACGGAAATAAAGCCAATTGTTTAACATCTTAACCATCACGACCAACTACCTGCACATCGTAGATAATGACTTCTAGTGTTAATGTGTTGCAGCTGCTTGTATCGATAAAACATTTTCAGAAGAAAAAAAACATGTTGTATCTGCTTTAAATGGCAAAATCATTTTGAACAACTATTTAAATTAGCAAATTAATGTAAAAAGTTTTCAGTCTTTATCTATTAACTTTGTAACGCTTTCTTGCTTTGTGGGCAAACATTTTGTATGTTCCTCTAGCTGTATGTTCCCCTACCTTCCTTAGTCTTTCCTCACTTTCCTGTTCCCTCCTAACCCCTTGGCTTTGTGCCATGACCCCTGGACAGATAACCTAGCGGTTGTTGCTTGGTTTTTGTACTATAGTTTTTGGCTTTAGGACTTTTGTTTGCCATTAAGCTGTTAATGTTTATTTCTCAGTCCTCCCTGGTCCTTGGCTGAGCATGACAACCAGAAATTCTTGTACACACAGAGCTTCACTAATATTCCATACACAGTATATGCATGTCTGGAAAATTCTTATAACAAATGCAAGGTATGCCATATCTGAAACTTTAAAATCTCATCTGCAGTACATTATACATGAAAGTATTAAATTGGAAATGCAAGGCACATTTTTGCATTTATTAAATGCACATTGTAGGAATGTACAATTTATTCACCGCTCTGATTCTGTAAGCATTGATCACCATTGACAAATGAAAGCAAACGTAATGTTGACCAAAACTTTAGTTTTAATAACGTACAAACAAAAACAGATGTTTTCTAAAGTAGCTCAATGACATACCTTCCCAAACATGCACAGACTATGCAATTTACACAATTAAAAATTATCAAAAATCTGTGTACTTCTGTTTTTCGTCCTGTATTACACGAGAAGAGTGAATTTACTTCTTCTTTTGTACTGCTCTTAGTAACCATATCCTCTCAGATGTTTTTCTCGAACCCAGTTAAACGAAAACAACCTTTATCCACTTTAAATATACAAAATTCTGCATGCAGCACTGTTAGTGTTTTCCTTCAGGCATGCAGGCTTTTTCTCTACCTGGAAATCCAAAAAGGAGGGTGAAAATACAGAGGAAGATGTAAGGTCCCATGTCTGCTACTGGTTTGTTGTTGAAAGTATGTGCCCTGGTATCATAGACTCCCTAAAATTCTTTACTTTCATTTCTCTTCTGGAACTAACTCATTTCCTGGAAACCCCTCCCTCTTCCCTGTCACCAGTGGTCAAGTCCAAATATGAAGCAATGCTGAATGCCATTAACTCCTTCTGAACACCCATCCATCCATCCATTATCCTAACCGCTTATTCCTGGTGAGGGTCGCGGGGAAACCTGGAGCCCATCCCAGAGCACATAGGATGCAGGGCAGGGGACACTGAGGGCGGGGCGACAACCCACCACAGCCTTCTGAACATCGGTTTCTCTAAACCAGTCCTTTAACTATTGTGGGCACTTATTTTGCACAACCCTGCTAAAAATTTCAAAAGTCATATAAAGTTACAGTCAAGATGGTCTTACTTTAACCCTTTCCCTGCTCATCAGACGTTGATGTCTGCAGTTACGTTTGGTTTTCTTTTGCCCATACAGCAGTTATATAACTTGCTGTAAAAAAAAACTAAGAAATAACAGCAGTACATAAGTAAGTTTTCAATCGGAGGTCACAGACGGAGATACGCATGTTGTCGTAACAGCAGTACAGTTACTATCCTTGACAGCAAGACCCCCAGTTTAGATTTATCCTTTCACTAGTTCTGAACTGTGACTGGTTGACTTTCTTCAACCAACCAATCAGGAGCGAGTCACTGTATGTTGTCATAGTTGGTGCTTTGACATACAGACACATCTTGATGACGGAAAACGTTCTGAAACGTGGTGTTATGGTACAGATGTGAATGTGATGCTTAATCGTTCGTTTTATAATTAAGCGCCTCCTTGTGGCGAAGATTAGTATTAATTGTTCTTAGTAAGTTCAAGTTTTAAAAGTTCATTCTGAGACTGTCATGACCACAGCGCGGACGTGTTGGTGAAGTCTTGGTCCACATAAGTCTGTGAGCCGCTGTTTGTATTAAAACATTATGTCTTCAGTTGTAAAATGTTTTATAAAAAATTCTTTGTTAGAGATAAAAATCGAGTTAAAAGGAGATTGTTTAAAACCGTAGCATTAGCTAGCGCCACATGGTATTTGCACATACTAGCGAATTTAAGTTATTACACTTTATTTGCTAATGTAAATACTGTATTTTCTTTGTGTTTCACAGTTTTACGACAAATTAGTTATTGTTTAAATCTAATAAATCAAACAAAACCAACTTAACTCGTCCGTTAACTGTCTGTCTAGCTGGATATCTCAGTTACGTCTAGTGAGGACAGAACAAGTGTCATACTAGTAGGTTTTATTTACAGACACAACACAGAGATTAGATGCAAAACAAATCTTTATTACAAAATGTTAACAAATGGATAAACATCGTATGTACTGCCATTATCCACTTCTGTCCAGGATACTGTCATTTGTCAGAGGCGTCAATTTCTTCCCAAAACAGACAGATGGTGCTGTTTCACAGCAGCAAAAAAAGTGGCGTTGGTCTCCATTTGTTTTCTGTTCGTCTGTCATAAAAAGAAAAACCAAGGATATTAAAAAGACGTATTTTAATGCATAACGTTTTATTAAAAATGATCTCAAAAGATGGCCAAACATGTCACCAAACCAAAGTCTACAGAAGACTAGAAAGAAGGAAAACAAAACGTCTGTGCTCAAACTACCCCCGGTTGTAAGCAAGCTGTAGTAATTGCACATTTTTACATAAAGTTTAAAAACTGTTTAAGTAAAAAAAATAAATTGATACTTACTCTGCCAGAACATGTTAAACTTGACAGCCATAACTTCAAGTCAAAACCATGAAAACATTTACATTTTATTCATTTGGCAGACGCTTTTATCCAAAGCGACTTACATTTCATGTACAGATTACAGTGAGCTTGCGCTAGGATTTGAACCCGGGAACCTTCTGCATTCCAGCCTGATGTTCTACCCATTGAGCCACCAGGCTGAAAACAACTGGATATTTTGTATTGTGATATGAATCTGCATGGAGCTTCACAACGCTCCGTGTGTACTTGTAACACAATCTTCCTTACCTTGGTCCCATGACACAAATCTCAACCAATAAAGTTGATGACGACAAGATGGAGAACCACGTGAGCAAGCAAGAAGTCAGCAAAGGCCCTCTCTGGGGACAGGGATGGGAACTCGCCCTTGTTCTGAGGGTTAATCTGGATACGCAGGCAGACTGGGGGAAGAAGAAAGAAGGAATGTCTTTTAGGCACAAGCAACATGGAGAGTTCAGATATAAAACTCTATTAGTTCCACAGATGCTGCATGAGTTCATACTAATACATAACGCACCATTTCACCAAACCACAGAGCTGCGTTACTTAATTCAATTTCTTATTTGGTGCTCTACAGCCTGATCAGTAGGATTATTGTTCAACGATGCCCCATGGTTTTTAAAATTAATCTTATTGAAACAATGTATAAAATACATAGACAGGGTCAGGATAATTTAAAGAACTGTATAAACTAAAAGAAAAGAGACGGAGTTTAAGAGGTAGTTCACATTGTATATTTTCAGTCATTTTAAAAAATAAACACATCAATTAAAAAAGGAGGACGGCACACATGACAAAAACGAATTGTAAATCAAAACAAGAAAAAGCGAGATACGTTTCCATACATTTTCTTGCTATTGCACTGTATCTGATTATTATTATTTTTAGAAAAAATTATTATTTAAGAAAAAGGTTTGAAATCACTGATAGAACAAACAAAGGAGGGATTACAATTTCTCCATTTGCAACAATGTATATGATTTCACCTCTTAACATATTGTGCTACTCAAACCAACGGACAACCGTGATGTAATTGACTACTGTCCACGGAACTTACCCCCAAGGATGAAGGCTCCGACACACGATATAAACCCCGACAAAAAGCTATTGAAGGGAAAGGTCCCCACCAATAAACAATAAACGAACTGCAAGACTCCCGTCAGCAGAATGTAGAGCAGGTATGCGTCCACCACTTTCAACTTTTTTGGTGTGGTAGTACTGTACTCTTCCAAAAACCGACATACTACTGAGTAAACCGATACAGGCATAACTGTAAATTTGTATGCAACGTTAGTAAATGCACAAAATTTGCTTTGTACGTAATAATTATTAGCTTCTCGACAAAATCACCCACAAAAAAAAAAGAAAAATGCACTTCCGGAAAGACGTGTAAATGGGAGCTTCCGGGTATTAACCGGAAGTTGCAAATATAGGTTTCCGACGGAACATTTTAATCAAAATGATGTAGTTCCGAATAAAGGGAAATGGTTTGTGGATAGTATGTATAGAAGCATGTTTATACTCAGTATAATCTGGTACCCTCGTCCAATATACTCTATAATCACTATAGATTGGCCAGGCTTTTATTGTTTGTGTGTATTTACATTAAATTTTTGCCAGGTATACAACACAGGCGGAGCATTTGGTTTTAAATATTCAGGCTCGTTATTAACCCCTCCTCTTGACATCAAGTGACAGGTCTTTCTTTACTGGTCACGATAAAATATGTGTTTTTGTAGAAAACTAGGTAAACATGCTGAATAACGCTGCTATGCGTTCCTGCTCTTGGCCATCTTTGAGTTACATGCCGTTTTCCCACCTGTCCTGCTTTGCGTGCCGTAATGGAAGACGACACTAACACAGAGTAAGTGATTCCTTCATAACATTATGATCACGTTTAGAGGACTTTAAATAATTACTTCTGAAAAGAATGAATAATATACTTGATGTTATTTATCTGTTAAATTTGCCAATGTTGTTGTATTCGTTTCTTTTAAATCCCTTATATACACTTCCAATTTTGTTAACCCGTGAAAATATTTTTGTTTTTAATTAACTGGAAAGTAATTAGTTGTTTCTTATGGGATTTCCACGTTGACGAGTTAACCTGTGCACCTGAATATTTACTGTCATTTTGTGGCCAGTGTCACCCACTTCTTTCCCTGATCCAGTATTTCTGCGTCACTTACACCGCACATGTTTAGTTAATATTTTAATGAGCAATTAGTGCCTTTTTGCGCTGGATCTGAACATGTGTCTGGGTAGTTTTCTTTACTTTTCCTTGGTGCACGTTGCTTATTTTCCTGGTATTGCGATGAGGTGGCATGACAAAGCACTTTCTGTAAGACTTTGTTGCAATCTGACACCCATTAGTGTGAATGTTTTTAAGTTGCTGTTAACAACCTGAAACTGTCGTAATGACATTTAGAAGATCATTTAAAATTTAAATTATCAATATAAGTTACAATTTCTTACTTTAATGTGACATGTTGTGTTCAGCAGGTGACTGCTGTGCAGTCTAGGTTTAGTGTTACAGGTGGCAGCTGCCGAAGGAGTGACGCAATTCTAACTAACCTGGCCTAACAGAGAATAATATGAACCACTAGAAATATGAAGTTTCCCTATTCTGTCAAGTGTCGGACTGATAATTTTCGTTTTTTTTATTTTTTATTTTTGTTATTTATTTATTTATTTATTTTTTGCCCCCGAGCATTTTTGTGAGTACTGTATGGTACAGCGCCCAACTTATAGTACGTCTCCCTCTATAGGATACATGGTGTACGGCGTGGGCATGTGTCGTTTACATCCTCATGTCGATGAAGATTCTCGGTCATCCAGGTGGAGCTGTCTGGAAGTTGAATCATGTCAACTGGACGTTTTTTACAGGAACGTTTCACTACTCATCCAAGTACCTTCTTCAGCCAGAGTCGAAATTGGTCAGGGACCCCATCTTTCTCTAAGGTGAAGGTCTCACACACAACCCGTCCCTTATTTTTCATTTTGCTCTTGCATCAGTCCCCAGGAAGGCTAAGACCACTTCACACGTCCGCAAGGTTAGCCCCCTTAACGACTCTCTTGCGCTGGATAAGGGAGCAGGAGTGAGGACATTTACATCCCTAAGACTCTCTGCCATTGTTTAGCCAATGAGCCTATCCAAGTGAGTTAACCACCCTGGAGGATATGGGGTCCCTGACCAATTTCGACTCAGGCTGAAGAAGCTACTTGGATGAGTAGTGAAACGTTCCTATCAAGAAGAAAGAAGTGCAGTTGACATGATTCCACTTCCAGACTTTATATCCTCATGTGTGTCCTGCTCTCCCAGGTCTTCATCAAGCTGGTGGTGGTGGTGGCCTTCCTGGAAACCGACCTCCGCTTCCCTTCTGAAGAGTGCAGAGGCAAAGATCCTTGCATGTGAGAGTGGTCCCTGTACCTGGCTTTTCCTGTGACAGTTTGGTCTGGAGTGTCCTAAAGGCTTAATTACAGCCTCTTGCTCCATAATAATGCATTGAGGTTTTGTTCTACCTGAACACTCGTATTATTAACATTGATGATGTGATTTAATGTTGTGTCCATTTTGAAGTTGTTAAAAAGTATAAAAAAAAAAAAAAAAAACCCAGATGAAGCCTATATTGAAATCCTCTGGTTTGGAGCTGCATTGAATTTTTGTTTCTAAACAAAGCTTGCTTTGTATTACTCAACCCCATTTAGAACAGCTTGAAAGCTAAGTGGTCAGAAAATGATGAAATGCTCTGGAAACAGGAGAAAAGAACAGCAGTTGGCAGCCAGTGGTGTGTTGCCATGGTAACCACCTATCTTCCCCCCCATTGCTGTCAGGTATTCAGAATGACCTGTGGGCTCGTTTCGTGACCTTACCCAATCAGGACAAGATCTGGACTCTGACGGTGACCAGTAAAAACACCCGCAGGGAGCCTGAATCAGGTAATGACTGCTGCGAGTTCTTTCTCCCGAGGTGTTAATCCATCCTTCCAAACAGCATTTGGAGAGACCAGGAAAAATTTTAGCCAATCTGCAGCTGATGTGGGTACAGTCCCCTGTGATATTTAAACTGCACAGGGGTGGGGGGATTGGCTGCTGTTGTCAGCATGACATCCTGTAAATATGAGTCACGCTCCAGTCTCCGTTTACCTTTGCACAACTCAGGATGTCGGACACCCCTGGTGATGGTGCACGGCTTTGGGGGAGGGGTGGGGCTGTGGATTCAGAACCTGGACCCCTTGTGCCGCTCACGCCCGGTCCATGCTTTCGATCTGCTGGGCTTCGGCCGCAGCTGCCGACCCTGCTTCCCCTCGGACCCCGCCCTGGCTGAGGAGCAGTGGGTGAAGTCCATCGAGCAATGGAGGCAGGCCATGGGACTGGAGCGTGTCATCCTACTGGGCCACAGCCTGGGTGGTTACCTGGCAACAGCCTATGCCATTGAGTTCCCTGAGAGGTGAGGCACATTATTGGTGATGGTCCTTCAAAGCTTGCTAGTTCTGGAAAGATGGGAACTTGTGAGCTTTGCTCTCAAACTGGATAGGGGTGCCCAGTGGTTTTAGCTGAATGTATGAGGTGTAGGCTTTGGTAAAGCTCTGTTTTTAACTGTCTTAAGCACCCATGAGTTTATCCTGCAAAGGCAGTTGAGTCATGAAGAAATGGATGACAGAATGTATGGATCGATACATGAATGAATCTAATGCTTAAAAATATCAGTATAACAAAATAACACGTTTAAGGTAAAACAGAGCATTGGTGTGCATGTACACACGTGTAACGAGGCTTTGATTCACATGGATCATGGCTATGCATGTTGGGATGACCGTGTTTCACACAGAAACACGGCCACATGTAATCTCGATGTCCTCTGTGTCATTCGAAGGGTCTCCCACCTGATTCTGGTGGACCCCTGGGGCTTCCCGGAACGCCCCCAGCCTGGCACCGAGGTGCCCAGGACTCAGGAGTCGGTGGTAAAAAGGCAGGCCCCTCCCCGATGGTTGAAGGCATTGGCATCCGTCGTCAGTTTCTTCAACCCTTTGGCAGTGATCCGGGCAGCAGGACCATGGGGTTAGAACTGGAGGGGAGGGGGTAGAGCTTATCACCGGCAATTTCATAATATTTTTCCGACTCACTCGCAGCATGCGAATGCGCACAAACGTCATATATCACGCGTCCTTTACCGACAGCGGTGCGTTCTCCCTCTGTCCTTCTCGTTGCCAGGACCACGCTTGGTGAACAGGTTCCGTCCGGACTTCAAAAGAAAGTTCGAGCATCTTTTCGATGACGACACCGTGACTGAATACATCTACCACTGCAATGCCCAGAGCCCGAGGTACAGGAATGAACTGCAGCCATCTTCCAGTGTGACATGTAGCCGTTGATAATACTTATAACACACTTTATTTTTTTTGTCCTTTTGTGAACCCTTTCAGTGGGGAGGTGGGCTTCCGGGCCATGTCGGAGTCACTGGGCTGGGCTAAGAGGCCCATGGTGCAAAGGGTTCACCTGTTAGCCCGCGACCTGCCCGTCACCCTGCTGTACGGGGCATGCTCCTGGGTGGACAGTGACACGGGCACCAGGGTGGCACAGCTGAGGAGCGACAGCCACACCCGCATTATGGTAAGGGGGAGGGGTGTACGGGCAAGCGAAGGGGTGCCAAGAGCGAAAACGTGCACGAGAGACATGTAAGCGTGACACAAAAGTCCGACACTTTTTTAAAAATTTTAATTACGGCGTTTATGCTTCCCCTAAGTTCACGCAGAGGCAAGAAATGGCAGAGGTTATTAATTTTAATTGCATCCTCATCTGCCTCCTTTTATCTGCTTTCCTGTTTCAGGTGATAGACGACGCCTCTCACCACGTCTACGCAGACCAACCAGAGGAGTTCAACAGGATGGTGCAAAATGTATGCGGCTCTGTGGACTAGTGTGGGTGCGTGTACGTGTGTCCGTGTGTGTACGATTAATTCAAGGGGGTCATGGTCTATCCAGGACATTGGAGGATGCTAAGAAGAACATGGAAGTGAGTAAAGGGTCTATGTGAGCCTTCAGAGGTGCAGAAGCAGTTTAGAGCATAGAAGTTTAATAGAAGTTTCCTCTTCAGGAAGTAAGTGTCTGGGGAATTAATTTGCTGGAATGCAGACTGATGGGTGCATATGAAGGCAGCGTACGGTGCATGTAACCTTTCACAAGTGTGTATCGTGAAACATATTGCAACACAGAAGAGGGCCCCTCTATATGTCTGGCGTGTCTGGAAGTTGAATCATGTCAAGTGGACTTCTTTAAATTGGTCAGGGACCCCATATTTATCCTCCAGGGTGGTTACCTCATAAATATGGGGTCCCTGACCAATTTTGACTCAGGCTGAAGTTACTTGGATGAGTAGTGAAACGTTCCTATCAAGAAGAAAGTCCAGCAGACATGATTCAACTTCCAGACTGCTACATCTGGATGACTGAGAATCTTCATCGACATACGTCTGACGTGGTGTCAGCGTTTCAGTTTGTCCCGATCGGAAAACCGGACTTGGTTTGCTCATTTACTGCATTGACTTTTTCACACCTTTCAAGAAGGGAATTGTCTAGCACAGCGATGACTGGGAAACCGGTGTTGCCGAAGCTGGTTTTTTGCCCTCTCTTCTGGCTGGGTTTATTCCTCTATGCCTACGGCCTCCCGTTTCGCACAACCTGCCGTTGCGTACAGTGTAAAACTGATCTGAAGTCAGACTGAGGCGACTGTGGTTTTCTGTGCTAGTGACGAAGTAAATATACTGAGGCTGACTTTCAGTGAAGCAAATGAACACTGGCTAAGCAGATGCAAGGCGCATCGTATATATGAGACACAGATGTCTACGTGTCAAATGTAACTTACCACATGTCCGATGTAACAACAACATCAGCTGTAGTTAAACTACAGTAGTAGAAAGAATAAGATTGGTACAGTCTGTTTATTCAGTTTTGTGTATTTTCTACTGGTACTGAATTTTTCATGCAAGGTGTATTAAATTTAAATGTCATAATTAAAAGAGAATTTTTTTTAACTTTTATGTAATGCAGTAATTAAACCTGATTACTGACCTGAGATATACCATATATGTTTAATTATTCAAAGGCGTAATCGGTAGCTCTGTTGTCTTAAATGTGGCGTGTGTCATTTTAAATAGAATCCTGGAAACCAAACTGTCTTCAAGACGGATTCCAGTTCAGGACATCGTTTATTTATTTATTTATTTATTTTTATTTTTTTTATTTTGTCACATTATGCTACTTTATTGTTTGGAATTGTCAGTCTGGTTTTTAGTAATTATAAATAATAATAAATTAGAATTTAACACGAGAAACCTATTAATTTCTAGCACGCAAGAACATTGCTTAAGAGAGCAATAAACTTACAATTCCAGTAGGGGGCAGCAACGCTATGCCTATGCGTCTTGAGCAGAGTGCACTTACTATAGGAGGTGCGCTTTGTAGGCCGGATATCTTTATTTGTTTTGCGCTTGCACAGGCCTGCTCAGGATAATAACATTCCTGTTAACATCACCCCTCACACAAAGTGTAAGGCGGTGTATGCAGGTGGGAATATGTCACATTACACCGCACCCTTCCCACAGTGTACGCACACACACACACACAAACACAAACACTGCTCCTACATTCGTCACATGGCGAAAGAGCTGAGGAGTTGGAGCAAGACCAGTGGAAGCCAAAATTTGGTCAGTATCTGGGCCAAGAGTACAAATGGATTTCATCACCGCACCCACAAAGGTCACACAAAGGTCAGGATGAACTAGCACGACCTCGGTGGTAGGAATTTACTCTGCAGTCCCTTTCCATCTTAGCCCATTTGAGTGGATGCCATCTTAAGAACAGAGACAGTTAAACGACAGGGACGAGTCTGAAAGAATAACAAGTGACAGATGGAAAGGTGTTTAGAGTATGTCTGTAACAGTTAATATTCTAATGAGACACAAGCAAAGTGATGTAAAATGAATATTTTTTTGTAGTTTTCCAACAGATAAAACACATTTTTAAAATTATCACAAATTAATATCCTTCATTACACCAGCCAGACTGAACACAATCACCTGTCAAAGCAATTGACAAACCTGTCTGGCTAGTCACAAGGTCAACATTAATAACTTTTTTTTTTTTTTTTTTTATTAAAGTATGAATGGGTGTTGTGAAGAGAGAGTTTTGTGGAGACGACAGTGTTAAAGGTTGGGTCTTTCTGTATGACAAACTCACAGGCATAACTCACTGACTTTGTGATGATGTCAGAGCAATAACAGGAAACAGGAAGTTACAGGTGCAGCTGAATTACAAGTGAAAAAGCTTCCAAGCCCGGCTATTTCACTAAATCAACCAGCAAGCACATGTATATCCAACTTAACAAATCCATTATATTCTTATTAAGACTTTTAAAAATAAGCACTTCACTTTCTGTAATATATTTGTAATGTTTTAATAAGTTACATCGTCACAGAATATATCATTTTCAATTATATATATAAAGTATATGGTTTGAAATACACAAATTTAAAAACACATTAAACATACAGAGTGTATACAAAAAAGAATTTTGGCAGGAAGGGGAGAAACAGACTGACACCTCATTGTGACACTGAATGAAATACTGATTATAACCGTCATCATCTTAAGGTGAAACAAATGCATTTAAAATTCTCAGTTTCAAAAAAATTTGTGCACTCAAAAGTATGAGTTTATTAGTAGCAATGATGACGTTTAATAACTTGTTAATTGCTAATAGCCATTATAATTTTCTCTAGAGAACTTTAGTATTCTAACAGGCACAAATAAACCATTGAAAACAATTCCTGGTAATTTCAACTTATCACTACCAAGTAAGGAACTTTCTTTAAGATAACAATGTTATTAATGGTCAGCGTTTAAACATTCAGATTAAGCCAAAAAACAGCTTAGTTTAGTAAAACAATTTCCTTAGCGCCAGATACATAAAAATGGGTTCTCTGGTAAAGGATTTGCAAAACACTTCATTAAAAGACATACTAGATATAAATAAATGTGTTAGAAACATATAAAATTCAGTTGCCACAAAAAACTCTACTGTATATCACAAGACACTTTAACACATGATTTATACAGTACAGGTAACACAAACATAAGAAAACCTAAAGTAAGAGTGCTAGAATACAAGCATTTCACATCTGAATTTCCAAAACTCACAGACAAACAATATTCTGTCATTACAGCATCTTTGATCAAGCTTCTAGAGGACTTTAATTATGACATGTTCACATCTTGCCACCAGTTTCTTTGCAGCAGGAATCTGCAGCAAGTAGTATAGAATTGTATTTTGTATTTCTAGTTTTGCCTGTGACCCCAAACAGGGTAAGCGGGTGGGTAACGGTCAGGGAGACGTGTTTCTATTGTTGGAGTCAGTCTGAATACAGGAAGTGGATCACACAATACTCGGTGTTGTGTTGTATTTTATTCTGTTCACATTCTTCATTCTAATAAAGACGCAACAGAACACTGACAGTTACCAGCCCAAAAGGGGTACTGGAGCCTTTGTCTTTAAACAGAAACGTCTGCACCAAAGGAAGAAAGTTAAATACGCTGGCAAGAGATCTTCTGCAGACACCCTGGGAGAACAAACCCTGAGGACTGGCAGGGCATATAACACATACTACTCTATACAATGTGGAAGGAAATGGCTCCTTGTGATGTTAGAGGGGGGATTTATTTTTTCTCAAAAGCAAAAGTTCCAGTTCTGTTTGCCTTTAGGATACCGCAGACATTGTCAAACTTGCATGCTTTCGCGTGGAATTCCGCATTCCGAGGAAATGTGACATTCAGACCAATGGCTCTGACGGTGAAGTACTTTTTGTCAATGACACACATTCATCCAGTGTCATGTGCACAAGCTGACAACATGGGACGGCCTTGCCAACACCATGGCTGGACAGGTCAGAGTGGACCTGTGGTTCTACATAGAGCTTTGCTGTTAACCCAGTACAGTTCAGTTGCATAAGCCAGTAATTGTGGAGCATCTGTTACTCTGAAAGGAAGGAGTAACAGTGCGGAGTTCAGTAGCACAGAGGGGCACATGCGGAGAAGGTGGTGGTTAGAGGGGCACAGAGGGTGAGCCAGGCCGTGGCATGCATTCACTTCTCCCGGACGTTGATGTCGGCCACGCCGTGCACCTGCGTCAGCTGGCGGCAGTCCAGAGAGGCCACCAGCTTTCGGAGTCCCGGCAGCGTGGGCACAAAGTGCTCAGTCAGCGTCACCTTCGAGTGGCCGCCCACGTCCCTGGGGTGGTCGGGAGAGAGGAGGGTAATTTTGAGTACTGCCTGCTACCATACAGCATGTCTGAGAGGGCAGGCTTGCTCACACCTCTGACTGTTAGCTGGAATAACGAGTATAGGAGATGTTTGTGCCAGAGGCACGTGCTCACCCCACGGCGATCTCCCGAATGCTCTGCAAGCCCAGGCCTTCCACACGGAACACCACACCCTTCAGCATCACTGGCAACGGGTTCGTGAAGCAGATCTTGGCTGACATCTCCCTCCCAACCACAGCATCCCCTACAGGCTGCAATGAGGAACCACGTGATGTCAGCAAGCACCAGATTATTACTGCAAATTTATAGGACATAATCTCATAAAGAACAGCTGTAGAATGAAATGATGTATTTGTTAAAAATCTTTCATTTAATTCCAGGCAAATTCATTTAGCAATAACTGTAAATGTTATGTACAGTTGACAAACAATTAGTAATATTGTCTTTAATACAAAGGTTAAAACTGATCATGAATGTGTTACCGTGATAATGAGGTCTGGGGTCCTGAGTCTAAAGTTGTGCTGGACGGCTAGAACCTGCTGAGTTTCGGTGACACGACCAGACAGCATTAGCATCAGAGCTGCCTGGTCCAACAGGTGGTCCTTGTATTGTTGGTATGGGAGTACCCAGTCAATGGTCTTCACTGTTAAAAGGTTTTGGTACAAGCATTAGTACGGCCTCGCCATGGCATTACCATGACAGACATGCATGCTGATATCGGCAAGCTCACTGGCACTGAACTGTCAATCAATCTTTCCCTAACCCTAAAAGACATCGCATTTTTTTTTCCTCTAGTTGTCTTCAAATGAATTAAAGGTCAGCGATCAGGAATTACACCAGAGTCTCAGCGTTTGCTGGAGTGGAATTTCATTTCAAAGACAGAGCAAATTTTCACTCTCCAAACAGTAAGTATACAGCGGAGTGAGATAAGACCTGCACCAGTTCATTCGGGTCATTACCGACAGGCAGACAGCTTTGCAAGAAAACATCCTCTTTGCTTTCATCATTTGTCTGCACCACAAAGTCACACTTGCTGCCTGAATATGGTATTACTTTGGGAAACAAAAAATCCTAAACTGCCAAATTTTTCCAAAAATATTATTCCTATTATTTAGTGAAACATCGTTAGTCAGTAAAACCCCGGATAAACCCTAAATTAGAGACACATGCATGTTCACACATGAACATGTCAAGAGACGGACAGAGATGAATGGAGATCTGAAGGAAGTAGACGTCCATTTTCTAACCTTCATTGGGCATGAGCTCGAAGGGAAGCTTTTCCTTCTTGAAGGTGCCCTTGAGGACACCAGTGTAGTACATCACCGACACCTGGCAGTGGAGAGTGGCGCGCCGAGGATGCTCGCTCTTATTCTGAATGACGATGCTGAGCTGGGCGTCACCCCCCATGCGTGGGCCCTCCCCCTCCATAGAGATCTTGATGCTCACGTCCTCTGCCACAGGCAAGGAGTAAGTGTTGGGCTTGCTGCCGTAGCGGCTGGCCGTCTCCACGGCGATGCGCTCCTCCTCGGTGTCTGATGGAAAAAAATAAAACGTCTGTTTGAGATGGAAAAGGGGTCAAAGGTCATGGAAGGTGTGGGACGAAAAGCTAAGAGAGGGAAAATGAGGCGATGAGCGAGAGTGGCACGTCATGAATCATGGGCCTGCTAAGCCACAGAAACTGGGAAATTTTTCAGTTTAGGCTTCCGCTCTCTCCAGTTTGCATGTTCCTTCCTGATGCTTACTGCTGAAAACCATAATCCACGCTGCTGGTGATGTTCCATCGCAGTAGATTATCCTTACCTTCTGAGTACTTGTACAGGTCGGTGAGGTCCTGCCGCTCATCCGAGCCCACCGCCTTGGTGCTGATGCAGTGCCCGACAACCTTCTTTTCGCTGTGAATTTGGCTGAAGGTGCCATTCAGGTTCCTTTGCCAGTAAATTTTATCACTGTTCACCTAAATAGGCCAGAGATGGAGAAGAACGTGCCAAGGATCACTTGATGTGAGACAATGTAGGAGAGCATTATTAAACTGGCAAAGTTCAACTACACAGTGATCACCTGTACAGGTGAGGCAGGAGAAACCTAGTGGGGGGACAGGTGAATTAAATCTGAGCCCTAAAATATACAGATACAAAAAGAGAGGCAGTACCTCGGCGAAGATGAAGGGCGTGTCGTACTTGAGGTAGACCTGTCCAGAGCGGATAGCAGCCACGGAGGCAGGGCCGCAGCAGAATGTGCCCTGGCTCGTCTCCTGGGGGGTAGAGTCCACTGCCTGCCAGCCTCCCATGCCTGGAAGCAGGTCAGGGCGCGCCATCCAACAGTCGTTCCACACATGGAAGTTCCTGAGGATAGATAGGACTTCGTAAGGGAGAGGTCTCCACACAATGTTACACTGCCAACGAAATTCACATGGTCTAAAACTAACAGGGACCGAAATTAAGACCAGATAAATACTACTCAGGCATCGTGTTTAATGCGTGTAGGAATATCTCGTTGTAGCTGTGACAGTAACAGCGATGGTGACACTAGTGCAACACTCACCAGACTGAGTCAGAGTTGAGCTCATCGATGGGTTCAAAGTTCTCATCAAAGTACACGTCCGTTGTCAGGGAGATGTCCGTGTCGTGTGCCGACTGGAAGTTTGTCACGCTACGGGTGGGAATGCCCAGACACCTGAGCACTGAGAGACACGCTGATGTGAGAACAAGGGCTAACAGACTGGGAGAGAGTGTGTGTGTGTGTGTGTGAGAGAGAGAGAGACTATAAGCAAAAGACACAACAATAATGCCCTGGCATGACATCACACAGTTCTGTCAAAACACTGAGGTATTTTTTACAAAAATATGTACAGTGTATGTCCTTGTCAGAGGCTAGTCTCTACAGTGCGTCAGTCCTACACACTCCTGTAAATGTTTTCTCAAGTGTCACACAGTCACGTTTGGCACCAAGACAGAAGCTGAGTTCAGGTTTGGTGCAAAGACAAAAATGCAAAAACAGGCAAAAACACTAAGCAAAACATTCATTACTACAAGGCAGTGATGGCGAGATGGAAACGGTGTTTCGAAGTGTTTCGAAACGCTATAGTGACGTTCATGTCAAAATGATGAAGTCGTGTCAGCTCTAAATGGGACTTTACTTCAAACTGTTTCGTAACATTTTGAAACATTTCAGTAAATTCGCCCCTGTAATTTAAGAATAATGCCTTGCAACACACATGGGAAATATAAGGGACGCAGATCAAGGTCACAGTGCTGGCCAATAAGACACAGAAGAGAAAGCATGTATCCTTAAAAATTCATTTTTAAAACATCTTTAATATTTTCTCCTATAGCTAATGATTCTGAGTGAATGTACTTTCATTACAATGTAACTGAGGCACAAACACTATAAAGAAAAACAAATTAAATAGAAATGATTCAATGTGTGGGCGATGTTTTCGGATGTGCGAGTTACCAGTGGTGGTGACTCCAGAGAAGACCCAGCACTGTCCGTATCTCACCGGGCTGCCTCCTTCAGAGTGGTACTTTTTCAGAATGTCAACGCTGCCGCTCCACGCTGTGGGGGACGTCCCGTCCCTGTAGTCCCCTGACCAGTTCCCCTCGAGGACCCCGCGGTCATCGAGGGAATTGACCTGAGGTGCGGAGGAAGAAAGAGAGACCATTTTCGTAACTCTTCAGCGTTGGGAGAGCATTTTTAGACAGACGTGAAAACCAGGGGTGACAGGGGTGACCGGGGTGACAGAGATGACGAACTCACCATGGCTGATACGACCCTCACTACGTTGATGGGGTCTCCCCATCCAGAGGGCTGGACCGCACTCTTCTCCAAAATGAAAAGACAAGCCTGAAGGATTCCTTCACTAAACTGAAAAAATAAACAAGCAGGGGTTAATTGATTGTCTAAACCAGTCCTCAGTTGGCAGTTCTTGCCCTGGCACTGTCATTCCATTACCTGTCCAAAGTTCCACGTCCGTGCCCCGATCTGTTTCTCCGTGCCGTAGTAGATCCTACCCGTGTCGTTCAGCACGTACTCCGACTTCTCCGCTTCATCGTCCATGAAAACCGTGTCATCTGATTGATGTGGAGAAAATGACAAAGATGTTTATTTTCCATAGAAGTGGGAGCACCCTTGTATTTCTCAGGGAAAAAAATACATATAATAAAACAACATGTACAAATACAGGAGAGAACTGAGCCAGAGTTGGAATAAACTCATGCTTTCACTAATAAACTCTTCTGCCCTTAAAGCCTTTAATCCGGCCGTGGCTATAAAATTTACTTTTAACAAATCTGTGTGCTGGGGTACAACACCATGGTCTATCAGTCTTATAACACTTCTTTTTCCTTTAGAGTTTTCCACATTCCAGTTCTTGTTTACTGCCGTACTAAAAACAGAAGCCAATTACCTTAATTGTGCACATTACCCACAGAGAAAAAGGTCACAAGATATCGCACGTTCAGTCTCTGTGATAGTTCACCCTCTGTGACACTTGAGTGTGTGTGAGGGTAGATGCTAGGGTACCGTCAGCTGGTACCCATGGCAACACAGAGCCGCATGCAACAAAGAAATTCCTCTGCATAATCTACAACTATATAATCCAGATGTCATCCTGGAAAACCTTCAGAATGACTAACCTCTGACAACCTTCTCATAACCCGCTGAGCTGCTACGCAGTAATCAGCTCACAGGGAGTTTTCCTTGGGATGTATTTATGCTCACATTCTGCAGTGTTTATACCTACCAAATGTCACACTTAACAGTTTAAATTAAATTTTTGTGACTTTTCCTCCTCGGGTTAATGCATCTGGGTGTCTCTGCATCTAATGTTTGACAAATTATTTTTCTTGTCTCCATCAGGCCTCCTGTTTCTGGGGTCTAAAGCTGCTTTGTTTGGAGCTGTGTGTTTTTTTTCCTTCCACGGGTTTATTTTTTAAGTCACTCGCCGAACTGATCGGAGAAGAAAAAATTGTCGGACTGAAAGGGTTGGCGACAGGGGGCTGCCTAGAACCCTGTCATTTCATGGAAAAGCATTTTAAGCAAGTGACATCATCAGCCTGCACCCTGGGTGGAGTGTAAATCTGCGTGACTAGTGAAACGCCCCCCTGTCCTCCCCCCGCCCCCCCGCAAACCCCATATTTGGGACGGCTTCCTCTGCACCGCTGTGGTCTGTTTGCTTTCTCTGTAACACATGGGCGCGATTATCTGAGGGCCGTAGAGAAAGTGAGGTGAGGAGACAAGCATGTCGAAGACTGCTGTGGGAGAAGAATGGGAGGAGCACTGTGGAAGGTGCTGATCAAAGATCCTCAACTCCTGCAGCTGGACTTCTACAAGTTCACCACGTTTCCCAATCTTTCCACATTACACTGTGATTCACAATGTTTCTTATGACAGAAACTTTCACAACTTCTCACTGATGGAAACAGCTGAGGGTTTCACTGGAGAGGAAGTGAAACAGGCCATGTTCAGTTCCCTCATCAATGGTACAACAGCAGTGCCTCTTCTTGGATATGCCAGATGCCATGCTGCAACCTTCATATGGGTTATGGGCAGAATATGGCAGTAGGTGGTAGGTGCCCACCCGCCATCCAGTGCAGGAGTAAAGGTGGCATTGTTGTCAGGCAGGATGCTGACACTACACTGAAAACACATCACCCGAGATGGCCAGCATCGCATCGCTCCAGCTCGTACCTTCACACCAGGGGTTGAAGAGCATGTAGATGTCGTTGTTTGCGTCGTGAGTGGATGTGGCCTCGCCCTTTGGACACACTGTAACCACGGTCAGCTGGTAGCGGCCAATGACAGCCTTGGATGAGGAGTTGACAGACAGCAGGACTCTGCGATCTTTCTGGTCCACGATGTTCGCCTCCCAGCAGTCGTCTTGTAGCTCCTCCACTAATGGGATGATGATGTGGGTGCCCTTTGCCACCTGGGGGAGCGGGCCTAAAACAGGCACACACACACACACACACACACACACACACATACACACACACTGTTATTCAAGGCCTCACCCACATTGTATCATGACCTGAAAGGTTTACTGTGGAATGTTAAATGAAAATGTGTTACATTTTATCTAAATTTGAAATCTGTTCTGGTGCTAAAAATTCATTTTGGTCAGCGTTCCAAAGACAGTAATATCACCACAGTTCTCCTGTGAGACCAAGAGACTGAAAATCACCTCCTCAAAGGTCGAAAAGCAAGTCTTGCATTTAGATGGTAATATGTCTTATGTACAGCAATACTGTTAATGTAGATATAAAGGACAGCAAGATTTGACTGATTTTACTGTAGCGTTTTTACATTTCTCTCCCATGCAGGCACACGCCCACATAAATACACACGACACACAGACTTTCGTTCAGACATGCCCACGGTGCACCCCAGGAGACGGCTGTTGCAGGTGAAAGGAAACCGGTTGATTGATTGCCTCCTGTCGCAAGCCATCACTGGACACACCTAGCATTTGTTCTGCTCCCAGGCAACAGAGGGCAGAGAAACATACATGCACACACACACACACACACACACACACACACACACACACACACACACACACATGCATGCAGATGCACATGCACACACACTCACATACACAGATGCACACACACCCACAAAGCCTGTTTGCCAATAAATTCAGAAGCATATTTCGCAAAACACATTACGTTTAAAGAATCTGTCTCGCATACAGACATAGACACGCAGAATTACTCACTGAAAGAGATATCCAGACTCACACAGACCTAAAAAGCTCAGGCGCACCAAACATAAACAAGACACACAAATAATCCACACGCACACACACACACGCACACGAGTACAACAAACAAATACGCAACACGCTCTCACTCACAACATGGTGTAACGACATGGGAACGACACGCAGCACTTAACACCGAGGTCAGCTCCAGATTTAAAGTCTTTTATTTATCCATGCCGGTATACCACAGCTATCTTGCACTCCAGTGCAGCCGTAATGCGCTGCAGCAGCTGACTGCAGTAAGCACACTGCCCTTATGCCATTTTGCATTCATCCTTTACCCAAATCTGCAGAAAATGTCGGAGGCCAATAAATCTGGTCAAGCAGCCGGTCTGACAGCACCCCGTGGTTCAGATGAAGCAATGCAGGGAAGTTAAAACAGGGAAGGGCAGGGAGAGAATGTGGAGCTATGGGAGCTTAACACGAGGAATGACAGAAATTCGGGCACTGATTAAGAGCTCAGTGGCTCTCTGAGAATCCTGTGGGCTGTAAACGCCTCGGTCTTCTGATTCTGAGACCAGAGAAAACAGAAGAGGAGAGGGAGAGGAGCAGGGGAGGAGAGAAACAGAGAGGTAACTGAGAGGGGAGGGCAGGAGGTGAAAGCAAGGGTGCAGGCAAAAGGGAGAGGTGGCATGCAGGAGGAATTCAACGAAGACCAGGACTGGTATGTGCAATAAAACCCTGGCTAGTTATGCAGCCTGAAAAACCAGCCCTCTTTCAGCACTCAATTCAGTCAATTACCATGACGACAGAGGTGAAGTGGATAAGAGAAGAGGAAGGATGCTTTCAAGGTGAAAGGGCATGCATTTGCAAAAACATCTGTCAAGAAGTGCAGGGTGGGAGCTGGGTAAAGGAATCTGTCATATCATGAGCAAAGTTCACCAGGGCGAAGGAGAAGAGAAAAGGGCAATGGGGAAGTTGGGAGAAGGTTGTGGATACACACACACACACACACACACATAAAACAGGCTTTTCATATCCTGTTCCCTAAGACACCCTTAAGCAATGGGACAGAGTTGGACGCTTACCTGTCTTTAGTTCCAGATGGAGTTTGTCAATGCTGGGATTGAAAGGGCGAGACAGCTCAAGAGCTATCTGAAACGTTTGCCCGCGGCGGACTATGAGGTCATCGGCATGGTAACAGTCAGTGTGATGCTCCTGCCGGTTCTGTCCCGTTTTGGACTTCAGGAGATCCACAGAGTGCACCGTCAATGCTAGGTCTTCATTACACAGAAAAACAAGAGAAACCATAAACACAGTGTTGCATAAAAAAACACTTAATATGTAAATATTTAATTAACTGCAGTTTATACTCTCAGTAAATACAGCTGTGGTTCTAAACTGAGGATGTGAATATTTTATGCAAATGAAGTGAAACTTCAGACCAATGGCCTAACACAGTCCTGTGGGTGTGGCCAATGATAGGCCCCCTGAGTGAACTGGCCAATCACCTTCCAGCTCGCTGGCCTCGGTTCGGGGCTTGTAGGGCCTTTCAGGCTCTTTTGCTGGCATGGGCTCGTCAGTCAGGTCCAGGGAGTCGCTCGGGCAGCAGCATGGGCACATCCTGCGGAGCCAATGAGGGTAGCTCCTGTGACGTGCCCGCTCCTTGCTCTGGGATGCCTTGTGGGTCAGTCCCTGCCGGTTGCCCACGGCAACAGAAGGAAATCGACCCACCGTGGAGCTGTCTCTATTGGGCATCGCTTCGCCTGGCATCCTGAAAGAAAGTAAGAGAAACATCCCTTCATCCATTTGTCCATCCATTCATTCAGTAATTTATTAATTCTTCACCTTTAATTATCCCATCCTCAGGTCAGAAGGAAGGTGCTTCCTCAGAGGGATCACAGACCCTCGAAGGACAAAGTAAAGTAGTATTCAAAAAGTTTTCAAAATGAAAGTACAAAATAAAATAGGGTTCTGAGGGGTCCAGGGTACGAGTGTGGTATAAAGGAAATAGGCTTATTGACTGAAATCACGTAGTGGACATCAGTACAAACATTGATGGAGGAGGTTACCATCACGCAGCCTCAGAGTGAGTGACTGTACAGGAGACCTGACGCACAGAGCCGTAAGTGAGAGATGATGTATAAGTTAAACATACGCTGATGTATCAAACGCCCTGAAGTGTTAAGTACCCGCTGATGTGTTAAACACACACAGATGCATTTTTCACACATTGGTATGTTAAAACACAAGCTGACATGTCCAACATATACCAGACTGGTGCCTTCCTCTTCCCTCCCCACTTTCTCTCCACCTTCCTCTCTACCTGAATCTTCATCCTCTACATTCCTCTCCTCCACCCTCTTCACCGACCTCTCCCTTCCTCTTCCTCCGACACACCGCTTCCTCTTGTTTCCTCAACTTGCTCACCCCCGGACCGCTACATATCACAGTGCCCCCCGCCCATCGCACCCCTCCCTTCATTATTGACATTTCCACGACCGGCTTCGCTATCTCGTGTCTTTCTTTGAGCCGTTCCCACCATTACGACATTCCTGGCCAATGATTTGCTCCCTAGACACAGTTGTCAATCAAATACCCACAAAAAACCCCTCCCAGTCAAAAACTCTAGTCCAAAACAAACCAATATGGCGTACAATTGCAAACTCTTTGCTAAACATCAGTGAACAGCACGCTGGTGTCTTTGTACTTGCAGCGAGGAGGTTCAGGCACATCCTGCCCCGTTCAAGTACCGGTATCTGCATTATATATAGCTAAGACAATGTAAACACGCAACAGAAATGTTCTCTCGGCACGATATGTGTCTGCGGAATAGAAGTTCCAATGGAGGACCGTGTGGAACCAGCATGCTTTTTTCCTGCTATAAGATGATGATAGTTCCAGAGTTGGACTGCTGTTGATGCAGTGCTCTGGCTCCACCCATTGTGGCTCCACCCACTCAAGGGTGTGGCCAGAATTTTTACATTAGAATTGCCAATAAGCTAGAGATTTCATTGCAACAGTAATTGAATGTTATCTATCCGTGGCCATCCCTTGGCTCAACCTGACATGATTAAAAGCTCCAAGACTCATGAATGTTGGCATATTTATCTTGGCCCTGGAGTGCCCTGGGAGGTAGCACACCTGGCCCAGTTGTCACTAAAGTAGAGGTGAGAGTGAGATGGAGCCAAGCTGGCAGAGCGGTCTGGACTCTTCTCTCCTCCCCATGTCTCCTATGGAAACTCCAAATGAACGGACGAGGTGCAGAGCGGAGACCGTGGTCATAAAGAGCGCAGGTCTGTGGAACTGTCCACGGTCACGCCTGGCAAATCACACCATAACACAAGCGTTCCACATAACAAGGGCCCTCAGAGAGAAACTGCGGAAGACAGGCAAATCCTCCCTAAAGGCCAAAGCGGGCAATGTTATTATTCCGTTACCATGGTAATATTGTCTGTTATGGGGAAGTGTCAGCATTGCCCTGGGCCACGGTGTCATGCTCAGTTTCTTGAGGTTCTCAAACAGTGCATTACGCAATAGCCAGAAACAAACTTATGGGGCAAACCCACTGACCTCTGTTTACACATCGATTTTACCAACAGCTTCAAAGCAAGTGAGTAAAATCAAGGTATACAACAAAGACTAGCTTGTTTTCATTTCAAATATATTTGCTTTATTCAAGTTTTCCCACAGGGTGTCTCCTGTGGCTTGCAGGTTTTTCCTATTAAAACCACTGAATACTGAGTACACTTTATCAAACACATTCTGAGGAAGACGAATAAATGTGGAACTTTCAGCCTGTGGTGCTCTGTGGTCAGATGACCTTAATCAATACTAAACATGTATGAGCATGGTCTGGGTGAAGCTCCATGGCTGAAGAACGAGGTTCAAGTGAGAACAGCTGCTCAGATCAACCTAGCCAAAATCAGTCCACTCCCCCCCACGGCTCACTTTGCCTACCTACAAATAGTTCTTAAGGGACACAAGGTCTATTTACAGTAAATCTCTCACTCTAAAGAAGGCTTTCAGTTGAAGACACTCAAAATAACTGAGAAACGTGCATCCACATCTAACCTTCAGCTGTGGAGGGGAACCATGGCATTGACAAACGGCTGATCCCTAAGAGCCCGAATCTGACAGGTACCTTCACTGCAGGCCCAGCTGAAGTAACACAGGTGGTGAGTTCAAGCAGGAGCTGGCGAATAAAAATATGCGCAGGATTCTATAAATCAAGACCTCAGAACTCATGACACGCCTTGAAGCACAATGTGACCACAGGCTTTTGCACTGAACCATGTGAGCAGAGGAAGGCATTTAGTGAAGCAGGAGACAGCCAGAGTTTTCAAGCACTCAAACAGGACACCCCTGTGCCAGCCATGACTCAGGGACAGTGTGCTGAGAACACATACTTACTGCCTTCCTCAGAAATTTTTTCATACAGTAAACATTTTGGCAAGTCACACAACTGAGAATGATACCAGGCCCAGCTGTTTTTTTTCCCAAGGATGTTGGTTTACCCAGACTACATAGCATGTGACAGGCACTAAAGGAACATGGGAAAACGGGGTAAATTCAGCACTTGGCTTCAGTTACCTTTTGCCAAATGTTCCCACACTGGTATGAATTGTCACATCAGTGTACAATATTGTTTTGTGCAATCACCTCCCTCACTCCAAAGTAAAATCTTTCCTTTTTGCACCCAGCTGCAGAGCTCCGGCTGCAACAGTGTTGCTATGGGAAAACATCGCTAAACATTAAACTTGGATCGGTCCTTGCTTTGAAGCTGTTGGAAATTATATAGGCTATATAATTTATAAGCGTGGATGAATCGTAGCACTGTATATGCATGAGAATTTGGAAAAGATACATATTGTTAGTCATTGTTAAACACTTCAGCCGAACCTCAAAAATAATTGAAAGGCTAAGGCCAAGTGGCCGGCGTTGGTGTAACCGGAATCGAAAGCACTGATACGGCTGACATGCAAATAAAAAACCGCATTTTACAAAGAACGCTTAATCTCTCAGCAGATGTGTTACACCTTCCTCTGTTCTCGATCTCCTGCCTGCAGTCCCTTTATGTCAACTACACCACGTTGTCTCCAGTTTAACAGCCCGGCTATGGCAGGCGATGCCAGCGCGTCCTGAGCACGCGGAAGTTTACCGGGGGGTTTTGTGTTCTCCCATCATAAATCATATACCCTATATAATTTCCAACTCAATGTGGATCGGAAGTGGGATCGTTTGAACAAAACCCTGTTGTAAGTCAAGGACATCTCGTTCGTGTCTGCAGTGACAAGCTAACGTGACGATGATAACCCCCTGCGCCAGCACGTGTCCTACTGCCCGCTACATTACCCGTCACGTTATCAGCAGATGAATGTCATCTGCTGAACAAAGTTGCCCAACCCTGGCTCTGGCTGAGTGACACACGCGATTCCCTCTGTTTCAGCAAAAAAATGTATCATTCCCCAATGCATACGGCTCAAACTGATGGTGAAATGTCCCTACAGACTATTTGTGACAGTGAGATTGACAGTGTGGATGGCGATTGGCTGGCGTAGCACGCAGGTCACACCTCACCTTAGCCCTTGCTCCATGCGTTTAACGCAACAAATTCTGAATGGCCACAATCATTGTCGTTCATAAAGTAAATGAAGAGAAGCAGCTTGCTTCCAAGGAATGTACAAACGAACACAGGCACGAGAGGTAGCAATTTTACAGATCAGACTTTTCCAGAAAGCACAAAGACCAATCAGAACTTACTGATTAGATGAAATCTGCCCTGCTCTAAGGGATGCATTTCTTAAATAAAATCCAATAATTTCACTAAACTGACAATGAATTTCTAAGAAAATTATTCACTGATAACTGGACAATAGATAACACTCAGATACTAGTGGAAATTCAGTGATCTTAACAAATTCATAAGAATTTGTAAGACCACCAACATTAAAGGCAAAGACAGCTTTCTTCTATCGCACATAATTTAAAAAATAAGAATACACCAGTAAGTCTCACATAACCGTATCCGTTGAAATTTAGACACATATCTGAATAATAATACCGCTGTCATTTTGATATATTGTCACGCCAAAACTTCCGACAGATGAGCATTTGAACACACAGGGGACATGTGAAAATAGCATGAGGCACAATTGTTTTGCCGAGCTAACTTCATCCACCATCACAGTCAGAGTAAAGTTCAGATATTGAGAATGACTGAAAACTGGAATGGCACCCTCTGGAAGCTTCCCAGGGCTGTTATCTAGACTCTAGGTTCTAGAGTATTTTCGGACAAACACGTGCTTCTAATATACGGGGTCATGTCACATTCCACACATACAATTCAAAGAATGTATCAGGAATTCTGCAGGTACGTATTCCTTAAAACCCGACGATGTTTAAACATCAGTGTTTTCATACCTGATGTGGCAGACTTAGTCTTAAGCATTGACTTAGTCTTGACTATTCAGGAGAAATTTGCGCATAATTTTGTACCAAAATCAAGCAAAAAAAAAGTAAGCGCTGTTATCGCGAACCTTTTGCTCGCGATCGTTGCAACTTCATGCAAAAATAACGCTATCAGATCTCCGATGGCTTCGTGTGCATGTCACGAATAAGCATGTGCGCTTCCCTGTGACAACCACACAATGAAACTCGTTCTTAAACCTGTTCAGTCACTGTACAAAACAACCTGGCCTGCGTAAACTTTAATGACAACGTCTTAAATACACGGGAGTTACATTAGATGTCCGAGGACCAACTGTGAAGACTTCCACACTGTACATACACGATTTGCTTACTAAATAACTCTGTAATTATTAGATGCTTATATGTGTCTTTATATATTGTGTCAATGGAATGCAACGCTGCACGTGAAAACGACGATTAAAACTACTCACGTTTCTTTTCTGACTGATGACTTCGATAGTTGTGATTAACGTAGTTTCTTCAGTTAGACGTCTTTGCGAGCAGACTTTCTTGACTTAATCTACTTTTATAAGCGATCCGGCTGCCTTTTTGTACACTAAGTACTGTCACTCAATACTGTCCCGCAAGAACCGAGGCGACTTTTTACCAAATTCCATTCCTGGCCACGCCCCTTAACTAGGGCACTGCCAAAGTTCCCACCCGTTATATCATAATGCTCTTCTACAAAAGACATTACTGTCCGTTTCCGACCCTATATGGATGCGGTAAGCGACGTGAAAATTTTGACTTTGTTCACAATGCGGAGCACTGAGTCATTAAATTCCATTTCTAGCCACGGTGTGAAATCATTTCCAGCAACGTAAATCACATAGTTCTCCTAATGTTGTGTAAACGTTAAGTGCATTTACATAAACAAATAAAGCAAAACACACATAAAAGATTACATTCATTTGGAAAGTTTAAAAGTTTAAATTTATTTAAGATAAAACAGGAATATTGTATTGCAATAAGTACATATGTATTGTATATGTAAAAAGGAATTTAGGTACCAGGACTAGTGATAGGGGAATATTTAAGAACATTTTTCTTAAAACTAAGACTTTGCTCTATTTCTCTGTTTATGAAGCACAGTAGAATACAGATGGCTTAGTAAGCATTTTCAGAAATGTAGAGTATCCAAAGCATCCAGCAGGAACAATTTACATGCCTTTGGCCTGTGGAGAATGAAACATAGGAATGGGTGGGGAT
>JABJVR010022151.1:1739-44298 GCA_025773905.1 Chitala chitala
AGTGGCATTAGTGCCTCACGCTCCACTGAGCGAGCACGTCTTCTTACTCACTGGTGTGCAGTGGCATTAGTGCCTCACGCTCCACTGAGCGAGCACGTCTTCTTACTCACTGGTGTGCAGTGGCATTAGTGCCTCATGCTCCATTGAGCGAGCACGTCTTCTTACTCACTGGTGTGCAGTGGCATTAGTGCCTCCTACCCCAAGCACTGTAACGAGGCTTTGTTCACAGCTACAGTACTTGTTCTATCAATAAAGTTTTTGAATCCTTGAAGCATGCAGATTGTATGGGGAGGTAGAAGTGGAGTTTGTGTTGGCAGGAGGAGATGACGGTTAGTGCTACCAAATACTCATGTGTAAGGTGCACAACAAGTGGGCAAAGAAGTGGGTAAATCCTACAATCAGACGATTTAGTCCCACTTGCTAGTTTATAATTGGTGGTGGGCGTTACTGATTTTATCAATACTGGTTGCAATTGTGTCCACGTACGTTTGATGCTATTCTCTAGAACTAAGTAAACAAGTAAACTGTAAACAAACTCTAAACTCAACTGTTATAACTACAGACCAACCGGAAAGCTCCTATCCCGCAATCCGTGCATGTTCAGAGGTTACAACAAAATATTTGATGTGAAACAAAAGTATTTCAGCTTACATTATATTCTTGTGCTGTCTATACACGTCTCTTCTTTGTCAACGCTTGTCTCCATGGAATTCAACATAGTCACTAGAACGTGATACATACACACAAACAACATTGGACCGCTAAAATACTGCATTCGTGTCAGGTGGAAGTAAACGGCACACGGTCCACAGACGGTCAACTACACATGTGCGGCGTGATAAAAAATTTGGCTACAGAAAAAGGTTGTACTTTGGTTGTGTGGACGTGGTCTGGATCTGCAACATCCAGTGTGGCCCAACATCCTGTAATTTGTAAGCTCTGCAAAGGCTCAGTTTGTACAACAGGTGGCAAAACAAAGGAAAACGTGGACAGTCTGACTGTGCGTATACAAATGAGCATCTTCATCCGCCACAGCGTCTTCCTCACATTCTGAGGTAACCAAACAGAAGCAGGAAGACCTTTTAGTGAGCATTAACTAAAAAGCACTTTTGCTATAATGACTTTTTTTTTTTATACAGATTTTACATACATTCATAATTTTCATTATTATAATGCTACAATCAGTATTTCTAGTAAGGACAACTGCTGATTAAATGGCTAATTAACATGCTAATTTTCTTAATTTATTAAACACATAAATCATGATGTAATCTGTAAATGATGAAGCCAACCAAAAATATTGTGATATAATATTTCGGCCACATGCCCCACCCACACTTATAATTCTCTGCATCATCATATGATGCTGCACTAAATATCTTGGAAACAAGCAAGCTGAACAAAAGACAAAAAAAAAAAAAAAACAGAAGCCTGAAAAGGGGGAGGCGTAACTGAAGCATGTGAGGGGGTTGGACTACCTTATAAGGTCAGGCGTCAATGACAGTGAGATGGAAAACCCCTCCTTGCACCCCCAAAATCGGCACACCTGAATAAAAGCCTTTGCAGAGCTGTCAGGCCTAACGCAGCGGTAAACAACAACGGCACAGAGAGACCGCCTTTGTTCTCCGCTCCCAGATCGTTAGATGCCTTCGTCTAGCGCAATGTAATATTAGTGAGGAATGAAAGGAGTCCTGCCTCCGTGTGGCTGCAATCAATCCGCCCAAAGCTCTGTGTATTATGTTTCCAAAGGTAAATAGTCTGCATAATTTCTAAGCCAATTACAAAGACAATCCAATGGCAGGGATGACAATAGACGCTGACAAATGCCTCTTGCGACTCAATTTACCCGGCAGACCATCCCCCACACCTGACACTAAGACAATAAGACGCTTAATGGGTATCTGTACGGGCTCCTTCAAGTCCCAGTCATTTGTTTCAGAGGCTGTTTACTGGAAAAATTGATTCACCAAAAGCCTATTGAAATGAGGTTGTTTGCCGCTCCACATGACAAGGCCCATTCCCCGCTCCCCCCACTGGGGGTGGGGGGGGGGTCGGTAAGCACCAGCGTTAAACTGCTCCTACAGTAAGCAGAAGAAATGCAATTTCAGAAGTTAGCATGCTGGTATGATGTGGTTCCTAGACTCAAACTTCAAGAATCTCTCTTAGTGGGCAGTCTGGACACGCAACACCATAACATGTTATGTTTACTTTCGATGAAACAGGTTACTATTAAAATAATGTAAAAATCACCAGGCAAAGTTTTTTTTATATTATGTAATTATGAAAAGTTCTGTTGCACAACCTGCCTAAGCGGCGACCAACAAGTGCTAAACTTTCCGGCATTTTGCCATCCTTCCTTGAGACGTTACAGTAGATCGCGCTGGGACAGACAAAGGTATTTAACGGGTCATTACGGGCCAGCTACCCAGAGACACGGCAAAGGAGGCGGGAGGGACTGAGAAACGAAGCGCAACTCAATCAAACAACAAACGACACAAGAACGGGCCTACTAACTACTCTGACAGCTGCAGAAAGCTAGCATTAGTGCGGGGGGGGGGGGGGTCTCCCGAGGGGACCAATTTGCCATCCAAAGGGAGGTGAACAGATGCCACCTGGTGTCTGCTGCGCCTCATATACCTGAGGATGGCCGCCGGCTCACTGAATAACTGCCCTCATTTATTTAATCATTCATCTGCCTCGTATCCCTGCAGCCCGCCTCTGCCTGGGCACGAGTCCTGAACAAATGTAAGGTACACCAGAGCCCCAGAGTACAACTCTAATATACGGCATGCTTATGCTTCTGTTTCCTAAACATTTTTGTTACTTGTGACTTACATTTTTTTTGTTTAGATACATTCTAATGCTGATATTCTAATATTTAAGATATGAAAATAAATCCTGCTGAGAAAAAAAAAAAAGTGTGCAGCAAACACATCTGTGCAGATAAAAACACACAGTGATGCGTCTGACAAGATATCAGCTTTTCAGCACACAGCGCTCCCTGCTGGCAAAACCGCTGCACGACCTCCCTGTGGACAGCACAGCCAGGCTGTCCCCAGTGGGCCTCCCCTAAAATCGACAGCAATAAGTCGTCACTCCCTGTCCTCTGGTACTTTGTTTCAGAACTGTAGGAAAACCCATTACTCTGGGAAGATAACCCAATTAGAGCAGCTCTGCTGTCGCCCAGGCCCAGAGACGCACTGAGAGCGGTCCGCTTCATACACCCCAGGAGGACCCTGCCTGTATAGGCTGTGTGTGTGTGTGTGTGTGTGTGTGTGTGGTGTGGGTGCGTGCGTGCGTGCGTGCGTATCGAAAGAAACGGGTGCACTCTCCACCCCAGAAAACCACTTGGACACATGGAAACAGCGGCAGCAGGTCTTGCCTTTCAGCATCAATGGCACCACACACTCGACGCTACCTGCACTTCTCTCCAGGTAGATCCTCCTGATCCTGGTGCAGACGTCCTTTAAACCAACGGTGGGACAACGCACGCTCTTCAGATCAATTTTTCCCTTTCATACCAGGCATCCTTCATTAATTAGTAACACTTACTCCTACTAGAACCAAAATAATTGCAGCACCAGCTAGCAGAAAGGAGTTCTGTCTGATTGTGGATGGATTTAAAGCACTGCTTCTTGCAAGCTGAAGTTTCTCAAATCTATAATTCAGGCACTAAGGAAAAAAAAAAAAATCACCAGGGCTTTCCAAAGACTGAGCACGAAATGTTCTGGAATTAAGTTTCCCACAATGTGGTTCTTCTCCAAGTGTCTCAACTTGCAGTTACAGATCAGAGCACTCCGCAGTGCTGCCTCCTTCCACTACAGACACCTCTCTTGTCCTCCTGTCCTCTGATGCTCCTCTAGAATCTCCTCAGAAGCACAAAGGCAGGTGGACACAGACTGTGGAAGAGGACCCAAGAAAGACGAGAATCGTCTTCCCCCAGCTTTCTGAGCTCACAGACTCCTGCTTACAGTTCTCATTCCCTCCCACAACCAGTCTCATACTTGTGCCCTTTGACCTGAACCCCAAAAAACGTCTTCAAGTGTTTGTGAAAGTCAAGGGATGAAAAGCAAGAAACAAAATACGGGCAGTTTTCTTGGGCGGCTCTCATTATGCCTGTTATAAAAGGCAGCTCCCATGCCCTCTCAGGGTTCTAGACCTGTTTTTACAGATATGGGATTTCACTAAAGAAAAACATAAGCCAAATACAGTTATTTCACACAAGCCCCCCCCCCCCCCATACACCACGGACCTCAAACACCAATGCACCTCATCTTATTGTCCCCATGCCAAAAACCTGTGAAGTCCCTCTTCCCCAACCAAGCATCCCTTAACAGAGGTTAATTTGAACCAAAATGTTCAGCTAGAGGTAATTACAGTCAGAGAGCACTTCCAGGGGAAACTCTTTCCAAAGGGAAGCATGGCTAAACTCCTGTTTGTGTAGTATGAAATTTTAATGAGCCAGAATCCTACCATGTAATTAGTGCTTAGAACTTCAATCTTCCATGATTAAACACTAAGCATTGACACAAAGGTTTTGTAACAGTCAAGACCACAGGTAGACAGGACATGAGTGACAGGTAAGCTAGTTTACAGTGAACATACAGGTTTCTATTCCGTTAGGGGACAGCTCCATCGCATTAACCACTGCATTAAACATGCAACTCAAAACCCAGATAGGCAGCATTTTCTAAATATAGGAGTCCCCTGAAAAAACTGGGATAAATCTGTGCGTCCAGCACAGGGCTTTATATTTTGTTAAGTGGACCATTGGGAATGCTTTAAATAACTGAGCTGATACATATTTCTCTTTTTTTAAGCAATAACTTGTTTTTCTCTACCTGCCTTTGTCCCACACACGAGCTTTACTCTCCAGCTAATCATTAAGCGTGGCCCCATTTATTAATCTGTCAACCTCCTCAAATAATGCAATAAGACTGTAAATAGCTCTGAGCACCATCTACATGTCTGAGGCCACGGTGCAGCTCATTCTGGGCAAGGCCTAGCTGACAGATCTGATTTCACTTTGGGTTTCTGTGTCTTGTATTCCATCATGGTAAACTCTAAACCGTGCTTAACCTCACTGGAGCCACCAGCGTACACTCTGTAAACCAGGCCTGGTGAAGTAATTCAGATCTGGGGCTGGGTTACAAAACCCACGTCAGCTGGAAGCCAGACAAAGACACAAAGACATGCTGGGACCCACGTGTTGTTCATTTAGTCACGTCCAAATGGGAGCAAACAACAACCAGGCCTACATTACAGAACATGAAATGTGTTTTGAAACACATGAAATTGTGATTTTTATAAAAATGTTTTAATTGATTAGAACCAATTAACAAGCCAATAAAAATGACTCCAGGTCTGCATCCGGCCCACAGGCCGCCACTTGAACAGCACGGCTATAAACCATTACATGACCACGGCGTAGACCTATCAGAGCACTGGACCATTGGGACCATCAGGCCAACAGCTGAGACGTCATGTGATCCCTGCCTTGTCCACTGTCTCAGTAAGATAAATGCCTGTGAGGGAGTGGGATGCATTAACTCCCTAATACAGAGAAAAGGAGGATTCATGAGAACTCATCATTGGCTGATTTAGTCCACAACAGGATGCCAATTTCCACTTCAATTATTATCTAAACATCCACACAGTCTGCACAAGTGTAGCCAGAATACTGGCAATAAAATGAAAATAAAATATCTGATTCAAAAAATATGGTACAATGCAATTGATTAAGGGATTTTTAGAAAATGCAAATAGCTGGGGAAAAAATGGTTTCATAGCTACACGTACAGATTTAAATTAGTCATGTTTATGGTGTTGTTTTTATAGCCTTCCTGTACCTCAAAGACTTACACAATTTGCTTTGTTTTGAGTCTGTTAGCTTTTTTTTTTTTTTTTTTTTTACACTTCAAAAGATGTTTTCATGTTTTTTCCCCCTTTTTTACAAGCCAAACAAGCTATGTTCTACAGCAAAGAAAAACCCTACAGTCCGTTCCTACTCATGTTCATTGTCTTTGAGGACATTCAGATTTTAGCACGTTGCTCTCAACCCTGTAAAACAAAATAGCATGGAATCTTCTTGTGGCATCTGTTTTTCAGCCATATCTGCCTCATTACAGCTCATCAGTAAAATGTTAACGAGAATCAAGGTTTTGCAGGAAATGGGTCAAACGTTAGTTGTCCCTGGACTAACCCTGACCAATCGCCAGTCTACAAACCCGCTCAGTTAACAACCCCTACAACAAAATCTGTTGGAGGGGGGGGAAGACTTATTTGGAGCCTGAATGCTCCCATCAAACCAGACTAGAGGATTTGCCAAGTCTGGCAACTGCAAAGAACTGTTCTGTGTACGATATCGGCGGTGTGCTGCAACTATCGCAGCACACAAATTTAATTTGGATCTGTTGTGGAGAAGGTGCAAGTCAAGGGGGGGGGTCTCTGCACTGATGTGATGTTCCTTCACTGCCACCCGCCTTCCAGCTTCATTAATCAGAGTACCGTGACGGGGCGAAGTCTCGCTGAGCCCAAGAGGAAGGCGGGGTGCAGGATAAAGTTACAAGCTAAGCAGCACAGAAGGCATTCTCCTGACATTTCACCATGAGCGGCAGAGTGTATCGTGTTTCGAAAATATAAACAAAAGTGAGTAAGAAGAGCTTAACACAGAAACACAGGAATCCCAAACACACACACACACACACACACACACACACACACAGAGGAGCTCTGTAAGCATCATGCAAAAAGCGAAGGTGCCATTTTGTGCCAGGACACTGCTAAGTGTCAGAATGTCTGGCCCAAGGGGTCAGATCATGAAATGCAAATGCCAATTGAGATTACACACGTCAGCACAAGGTTCCTACAGCTGGGTGAATAGGAGGTGAGTGAGTCTACAGCAGTGACCCCCACTCCCAAGGTGTCAATACAAAACTTCAATCAGATCCCCAAGCAGGGGACGTGGGTCTTTACCTCAGCAGGTGAATGGTCTTGCCTGGCACCTTTTGCGTGGGTTGTGGCTAAGCTAGTTTGGACCCTGTTATATGGGTACTGAGCCTTGTATCACCAAACCTCAGGTTTACATCACGATGGACAGTGTTTCATTGTTACACTGCTCTGTAGTCCTTCCAGGGTTCAAAAGAGTCTCCAGGTCCATGCATGAGAAGACACCAAAATTCCAACACTGAGCAGTCCTGGAGACAATTTAAAAATCGCTTTTTACAAAATTACAAAAGAGACAGACTTGCAGTTTACCATTGTGACTGGATATTTCACTGGCTCAGGTAATGTCTTTCACTGGTTTGTCATTAGCTATCCACAACCCAGAGCATCACTGCCATCGCTGTCCTAGAGGGGCCAATACTTACCCAAGTCACCACCCTAATAGTCAGCGAGATGAACTGGTAAATGATCAAGCTCTGTCTGGTCAGTTCATTGAGACAAATGTCTAAGGTACTATGTCCAAGTCCCATGGTGCTCACAAGGTAGCAAAGTGGTGTGCTGCTAACTTCAACCCTTCTCTGAGAACATGTGAAGACAGAGGTCCAAATTACCAGCACACATCGAGGACTGCATCAAATGCATCTGCCGTCTGTCTTATTAAAACAAGTGAGGACAATCCAAATTGTCTTACAACATTTCCCATACATATACAATAAGCCAGCACTGAGTGTCTTGCGCAAGGACGCACCTGGCAGCTGGGCTGGGCTTCGAACCAGGAGACTTCTGCATCCCAGCTTGATGTTCTACCCACTGAGCCAGCAGGCCACTAATCTCTGACTCAACCATCTTCATTAATCACACAGCCAGGCAGAGAGAGGTGCACAAAGGAAGGGTGGTTTTACATTAGCCAGATTTGTGAACTCAGACACACCAAGTGCAGCTGCATCCCAAGCCAAACGCCATGACAATGGCAAACATCATTTACATATTTGTATACAGCATTCTCACAAGTGCTGTTGAAAGACCAGGTTTGTAATCTCCTCCCTCAAATGCAAGTTCTCTTTCAAGGGTGTTGACAGGTCATATCAAGGGTCCTCTGTGGTTGCTATCAGTAGGAGGATGCCCGTCACACGACTTTCTCCCTGTCCTCACCGTGTCTTTGACCTACATAGCGTCTAACCTCAACGCCTGCCAGATAATGAGATGGTTCTCCTGTTGGATCTGCACTGCGGATTTGCACTGCACTGTGCTCAAACACTAGGGGGAGACAAGGATCAGGCTTTCCTTGTTTTGTAAAAGACAAGACTTATCTGAAGGCAGTGGGGTGGGGGGTCACTTTCCTTTTCAGAGGTGTTCACTGAGGTGGAGAAAACGTGTTTTAGATGTGCAAGAAAAACTCTGTCCCTGCTAAGAGACAAGCCTCACAAAAAGGCACTACATTATCAGCACACCATGCAGGTCTCCTTGTAGTTAGCCCTTATTGACTGTGCCGCTAATCAAATTTACTGCCCTACCTCTAACCACAGAAAACAGACAGCAGCCAGCTTGATTTAACCGGGGCTTAGGGAAGCATGTTGTCAGCCAAGGGCCTTACCACGGTGAGAAGGCAACCTTGCACAGCTGTCAAAGACAAGACACGAAAACAAAGAAAAACAACAGGCTATTAAACAAGATGTGGTCTTCTCAATCACAGACCTCAAACACCTGCCGGCAAAGCAGACACTGACTGGCAATGTGATCGTGGGCCTTCGCTAGTAAAGAGCTGCTTCAGGATTTCTGAGCTCTAAGCCCCGCCCCCACTGCCCTGCCAACAGGTTCTTGCCCTATTCAGTTATAGTGTTCCCATTCCTCTGCTCAGGTATAAATCACTCTGCTACCTGAAGGCACCACAAGCAATTAATTCTGCTCTCACAGCCAATCTGAACAGTGCTGCGTCTGCTGCTAGAACGTGCTGGAGGATTCCTGGGTGATGAATGTTTAATTTTAGCACAAGTGAGGTGGGGGAGACACATCAAACCCAGCTGACACCTCTCAAGACTGCAAACAAACAAGGTGAGGGCAGCTTGGGGTACAGCGATGAACGGCTGCATATCCAGGTGACTGGTGTCCATGTTGTTCTGGAGCTGCAGTTGGTACAGTGTGCATCGTGTAGAACAGCATGGACGTGCATATTAGCAAAGTGAGCCGGGGGGGGGCATCAGGTAGGGGGCTGGAAAAAGGCACAAACACCACAGCCAGAACCTGCTGTCCTGCCTAAATCTAGTCGCCATTCTGAAAGATCAAGGTTGCATCCATGTTGCAAGTAGGAGGTTCCTGAACACGTGGCGTGGAATTCTGGGAAGTCGCTGTGCATTTAATGGCTCTGGACCAGAGACCCACCTGAGTGAGCAGCCTTGTTCTAAGTGCTCTGCTCATTAAACATTTAGCGGTCAGGGAGGGGGCTGCTGGAGATAAGTGAAGGGGGTGGGTGTGCAAAGACCACAGACACGTTCCCTCTGTTGAGCAAATGTCCAGCATCAGCACCGCTGTTAGCATCACCAGCATCACTGATGACTTACGGTGTAAGTCTGCTGCCGTAATCCCGCTATCAATACAAACAGCAAGGTAGTAACAAAACACTAGTAGACAGAGAGTTTAGTGCAGATCCAACAGAAGGACCATCTCATTATCTGGCAGATAGACACGCAATATTCCCTGGATCAATGAGAGGCTAAAGAAGAGCAGAGAGCTGCTGTGGAGAACATCAGAAACAGGAATGTCATTCCACACCTCAATGAACAAATGAAGGGTGTCCCACAGGTCCTTCTGCAGTCTCTCGCTGTACTAGTATGTTACTGACGTTCTACATGCTGCTATGTACTGTATCTTCTCATACACTCACAATAGAATAAGTCATATTGCTGGATGGGGTTTTCATTTTCCTACGACTCACACACAAAATGCGCTGTCCATCACTGCAAACAGAGCTGTTCAGGGAGCAGTCAGAGGCCACCCAGTTGTTCCGGTCTTCCTGACTGACAGATAACAGCCCATTACCTTTGCATGGTCCATGCACAATCACACTGCATAATGGTTTCCTGAGAACCTCATACACCAGTCTGGAGTCTCGGCACACCTTAATGTTCGAGATCTCGCACGGTCTCACACTCTTCTCTCCACACTCGCCCGAGGCTCCACGTGCAAACTCAACACGCATCACCATCCGCCGTCACCGCGACGCCAAACGCTTCAATTCCGCTCGGCCGCCAGATCCATTTCGATCTTCACGTTGAGCGATTGCACTTGTAAAAACTTCTCAATAAAACACAAGCATAGGTGGGGAGGGAAGGGGGGGTCCTCAGAAAACCCAATGAATGACACTGACTTCAAGTAGGCAAATAATTCTGGTTCTGAAGGTTCTGTTTAATGCAGAATATGGGTTAACAGCTTGAAATTGCCTGTTTGCACATTAGAACTGAGCAGAGACGTGGAGCACCAGGAACAGGCTTGGGGCCTCTGCAGCGGCAGATAATGTGATGGCATTATGTCCATGACAGCAGATTTCAGGTGATGAATGAAGCAGGTTTTTGCTCAAAGTTTTTGGCTATGAGAATTTGCATTATAAGACGATCTAGTACACGATCGGAAAAGTCAGCTCCATGCCATTTTAACAAACTCCCCGTGAGAATCCTGTCAAAGCCTAACACAGATGATTTAAATATCACTCTTTATAATACTAAGTTCCGGGCCATAACAAAGTTAAATTGTGTCACAACATTTCATTTTATTAAACAAAGCTGACAGAGACTCCATAGGCTCAAATTTCAAGCGGGAAGAAATAAAATAGAAAACAGCGTGTATTCCCTCACGTGCTGGTCTTAAAGAGCCAACACATCTCATAGCTGCAGTTTACATCCCCCGCTTCCATTTGTGTTCAGGTGCATAGAGTCACATGTTGAGTAGAGACGACCAGAACTTCCAGGGTGGGCCCAATCCAGGTATCGCCCGAGTCAGAATGTCCTGTCAGTGAAACCCTAAATCTACACAGTATCTGCCTCCAGGATAACTTGAAGTTCCTCCACAGGGAGGGGGGGGGACCCATTCTCCGGAAAAGCTCCAGAGCCTGGAGTTAGTTAATTAGTCCTAATTGGTTTAACATAGAGACGACCCAAAGAAAACGGCACCAACGGGGCTCATCAGTGCTTCCAATCAGCATCTTCACTGTGTTAAGCAAAACGATGCAGGCAATCTACTGTGACAATGGGAAGAGGAAATGAAGAACCCCCTTATCCTGGATCTCACAGCACCACCTCCGCACACACACACACGCACAGAGAGCAGAAACAGGTCAGGTATGCCAAACACTAAACCATACAGAGAGGGGATTTAAGATGTGAGTGTACTAACCATCTTATACAGAATAACGCTGTGTTTTTTTTTTTTTTTTTTTACACAGTCCAGGAGACATCTGCACCTCATTCTGGAAACTATGGTATTGCCAAGGACCTCACATCATCAAGCCCCACCCACACACACACACACATCCTTCAGTGTCATTATGCAGTAGGTGATCAAAAGTGTAAAATAAATAAATAAAAAGAGCAGAAGACAAAGTGTGTGGCAGCGTATGAGACATCAGTCTTAAAGAGCCAACTCTTCTTCCTCTAGTGACCTAGAGAAAAAAAAAAAAAAAAGTGTGCATAACCGCAAGACTCTCATAAATCAAACTTTATTTAAAACAATACAGTGCTCTTTCACAAGCATGTTGTGACTAAAGCCTTTATGGCACTTTTCAGACAAATCCAAAACTGAAAAAACAGCTACGAGATTCAGAGGGAAACTGAAGATTATTCCCTAATGACCTGAAAGAAGCCAAGCCAGCAATACTTTTGGAAACATTTATGTACAAATGGCACTGCTATATTTTGATGTTTTCTCATAACTTTCATATTTCTCTCTCAGCTTTTCTGTTATAACAGAAATGGTATGGAAAGTGTCTTCCTACTACATCACATATTATATTATATATACACTATATTTCATAAACACAGTCAACTGATGTTATTTCAGTGGCACATAATGCCACATTGTCTTGTTATACAGAGTGGGTACGCAGACACACATTATGTTTTTAGCCTTTTATATACTAGAACTCGAACTTTGGACTCTCAGTCAGATAAACACATTTCCTGCCTTTTACACTCGAACTCCAACATGTCCAGCACCAACGGGATGTTCAGACTTTGTACGCACCCTCCGCCGCGGCTCATACACACGCTTCGGTCTCCACCCATTCTGCACATGTGCAGCCTCGTCACCTTCATTGCTTTCTTTACACACTGCCGGCCACATGGAACAGCCATGGACTGCTGATGTTCAGAAGAAGCTCAGACAACTGTGGATGGGACCAAGGCTGGTTTACATGAAACAACTCTAAGGCCTTACAGATGCTGAACATTAACTGGTTAACTGGGGAAGTGAAGCTCTTGGTTACATTATTTTACAGACTGGTACAGTAATCTGCTCAAGCAAAATGAGGGAATCTCAGGCAAGTCCTTGTACCAGATAAACTGATCCTCGCTCGATAAAGGTAAAGCGCAGATACATGTATAATAGGATACAATCTGTTATCCAGGTGTCGACAACTTCTTCTGTACACATTGTCATCTACTGCAGATTCCACGCTGACTTTTTGAGCTGTCTGATTGCCCCTCTCTCCCATGTATAGAAGGCTGTGAGGTGGGGAAACCCAAACGTACCCCCAGTACGGAGAGATCTGAATTGGGAGCTCTTTCTGATAAGGGCGAAGAATTCTATTACGCAGTATTCCTTTGAGGCTGATGATAGGCTGCCTGACCTGGAAAGCATCTTGTCAAGTTTGGCAGTTTCTTCCCAGAATGCACCTCTACTACAAAACTGGAGATAAAGTGGAGTTAATGAACCATTGTACATCTCAGGAGTGACCCACAGACTTGGCAGAACAGGTCAAAGTTTTGTACCCCAAGGCAGGCCTGAGGGGTTCGATGGTGGTGGTGGGGGGAGGAGAGCAAAAAGAACAAGAGAAAGTTTAGTGTCAATAGAAACAAAACGCCAGAAGTGGCATCAGCTTGTTGCAATGGCACTTCAGTACAGCAAATTCAGCTAAACCCATGGCATTATGGGAATTCGCATTCCCAACCATCAAGGCTGCTGCCACCCTCAACTGTCCCAGGGTGACCTGTGCCCCCCCCCTTCCATTAGCGCCTTGCCTCCCACCCAGAGTCTCCTCAGATCGATAGCCACCTGGTCCCAAGCTCAGACATGCACTCCATTAGGCTTGCCTGCTCTGAGCTTGCATCCCTGTTGTTTGCAAAAAGACAAACCCAAGGGCTGAGAAGGGACCGTTCGCTCCAAACGAACGACAAACGAGCCTCTCTTTCATCGCAATTAAAATGGCGTGCAGACACATTATTAAAAATTCATATCTGTAACAGTAAAAGGAAAAAAAAAAAAATTACTTCTGACAGCAATTAAATTTGGACATCCTCTAAGAAAATCAGTCCTTTATTTCTACTTTGGAAAGGATTTGTGAGGCTCAGGGACTTTGGACATTTGCCAAGAGAAGCAGGGACAGAAACACGTGATAAATGCTACTGGACCACAGACTGAGATTACAAACACAATCCAGTACTAAGTACAGGAAAAGTCCACAGACAAACACAGCTGAAACATAAAAACCCAAAACCTGGCAGTCTGTAGAAAAATCACAGTTTAAAAGGTTCAAAATCAGAGAAACAGCATCCAGAAAAGGGCAGGGGGGGGGGGGGACAAAAAACTGCTAAAAGGAAAAACAAATGGAATGACTGGAGATGCAGCAACCAGCTGAAGCTCCCTTTTGGAGTTCTGGGTGACAGAGGAGACCAATGAACAAAGAGAAAAACAAGATTGAAACAAACAGCCCAACTGGTGCAGGTGCAGACAGAGTCTGGACAAGGTAACTGCTCCATGTCCTTCACGTGCAAAACCCCCTCTTCCTGTACCAAATACGCTGTGTCTGAAAAGTAATCCACACTTTGCACGAGCGGTTGAGCTCAGCCTGAGAAGTCGATGAGCCCACTTCTGTCTCTCACTCACTCACTCACACACACACACACACACACACACACACACACACACACACACACACACACACACACACACCTCAACCTGAGAAGTCGATGAGCCCAGTTCACACACACTGCTCAGCACCTCCATCAGGTCCAAAACCTTTCAGAAACCACCGAGAAACAACACAGGAGTTCTCACTTAAAGACCTGCACAATGTTGGTTTTAAAACGCATCTCCAGTAAGTAACGGGTGAAGCCTGAAGCTGGGGCATCAAACCTCTGATTTCACCCAGAAACTTCAGTAGAAGCAAGCAGAGAAAAAACTACATGAAGAGCAAGTTACACTCAACACAAGAAAAGAGTCTCAAGCTGATTGCTGTGAAGACACCATGTCCAGAAACTTAATCAATGGATGGAACTCGTTTTAAAAGGGCTACAAGCATCTAAGACCAGACTTCCATAGAATAAATCAAAATACATCCCAAACTGCGATGCTATGAAAATGTCATAAAGCTCCACGCATCTTCCACAGCAGCTGTTAGAGACTGTAATTTGTCACAACAGTTTAAAAATGTTATTACACAAGATAGCACAAATAACATGAGGAGCAGTAAACACTCATGAACAACACACACACACACACACACACACACACACACACACACTAGTGTGCAGACCACAATGAAAGAGACGGACAACATTCGGCCTTGCTCCTACACAACTCAGTCTGGAAACAGCGGCATTTCATATTTGGACTATTCTTGGCATTTACAAGAGAAAGCCACATTTAATACTCGTCATCCTGGGAAAAGACAATCGCACAGGCAGTCCAGCAGAGCTGAGGAAGCTGAAGTCCCATGGTTTATGCTTTTTATCCCTGTCTGGATGACTCTTTTCTGGGCTGACAGACCAGCCAAAGCGAAGCAGCAACACAGCTGCCGAGCAGACATCAGAGGGTTCTGCTGGTGGACCAAACTAAACATGAAGGAAAGGTACATGGAGCCGTGGGATAGGAGGCATGCTGATGAACTCCTGCTTCAAGCTACTGGTTCATACTCAGTGTATTTAATTATTAAATGACCACACACGTGTGCGCACATACAGACACACGTGCAGAGCATAAAGCAGATCAGCTAACAAAACACACAGCAGCTAATGAAGGCTGAGAGATGAGAGAGAAAAGGTAAGACAGCCGCACAGCACAAAAGAACATCTTTGTCTCATGACTACACTCAGCAGACGTCTTGGTGGGAAAGGATAACACAGGACTCATGTACCCCCCCCCCCCCACTTCATGCTTACTTGTTCCCACCCTCCCCAAAAGGCCCATTATTGCCAAGACTGCATCCCCCAGCATCCCAATCACTCCTAATGGCCTGCCATCAAGAATCAATTAAAAGAACAGCAAAGAGGACTTGTCAAGCAGGATTGGGTTTTCAGCTGACTCAAACATCACCCCCCCCCCCACACGCACACACGCACACCCAGACTCTCCTCGAAAACTACCTTTGAAGGGGTTAACCTGTTACAAACCAGCGACGGAACAGCAGTGCTCTGTGTTTAATAAGTGTGGGCTAATGGAATGAACCAAGACTTCTTCCACCCCTCAAGGCTCAACCTCATCTGATTCTGGAACTATGTGTGGCCTGCATGCGAGAACTTCACTCTGAAAGTTTCTGCGTTACTCCAGCATGGTGGGAATGCAGCAGAACGACAGTGTTTTCCATCCGTTTGATCACATTGCCTTGCCCCACCCTCCAGTTGTCTCCCTCAAATCCAGAGAAAAGTTGACTGCTAGCAAAAACCAGAACTTCATGCTCTAATAATTACACCACAGTGACCCCTACTGGCTATAAGAGGCATCACCTAAAAAAAGCAAGCAATGTTACCAATGGGGAAAACCTAAAAATTTGTTTAAAAGGCATAAAAACTTAGTACACTTAATTATAATTTGCACCTCTAAAAGCACAATAAAGAAATATGTAATAACAGCATATCTAATTTAAAGAACAGAGCTCAAACCTGCCCATTACAACCATGCCTGATAAATTTGTATCACTGGTGCTTCAGGTATACGACAGACTGAATGACAAACTTGAATAGCTGGATCTGGAAGCTGAAACACTGTTTTTGAAAAGCAGATACTAGTTTAGTTCTGCAGACAGGAGAACTTTTGAACATGGCAGGTGCCAGTGCGAAAAGTAGATAGTGTGATGTCAAAGATTAACCCTACACACAAAATCTGGGCATGTCTTAGATGAGGTTTAAGTAGAAAAACATACATTCTCTCATTTCTTACACCAGAAAAAGCCAGCAGACTAAGGAGGCAGTAACAGAAGACCAGCAGCCAATCATGGGCAGAGGGTGTAATGTTGCACTGCCACAGACCACCTGTAGGTGGTGCAATGGATCAAGTGCAAAGGTGTGTGCCCTTTAGGGGGAAAACCCACAGTCAAGACTGGTACCAAGACTGGTAAAGTCATATTCTTAAAATGTTCTCCTGACAAAGTGAGGAATAATATGACGCACAGGCAGGTCTAATTTTAAACTTGGTTTGGTTCTCAAAGCTGCGGTTAAAAATTACTAAGGCGATTAGCAAATCAAAACAGAGGCTCCTCATGTTCTGACACCACATTTTATTACAAAGTTGTGTTTGGACATATACACACTTATGTTTTGCCACAATAACTGAATTGTTCAAAGCCCTAATAACTGTTGTTTCTCTGCATCATCATGTATTTGTTGTAACGTATAAAATCAGTATTAAATTAACAACTTTAAAAATTATAATGGTAAGGCTAATATTTTAAAGTGAAAATAATTAAAATTTAAAAATCACCACAATCATTAAAATTCTGGTTATTGCAGTTTTCTTAAAAATCCGAAGCAATGAGATGTTTGATCTTTTCCTTTTCCATCAGAGCATGCCACTAATGATCATTTCACAGCATTTTCTAAGACTTTTGTAAAAGCTGCACCACACTAAAGCGACACGTCTGCACAGCAATCTGTGACAAGCTGGAAGTCACAACGTTCACGCAGTCATAATGTTCATGCAGCCATTGTGATGTAGCATTACACTCAAAAACCATGTGACAGCATCGCTAAGTTATACTATATATACATATAAATAGTACGAGAAAGACAGGAAAGGACCATAAAGTGGACAGGAATCATGTTCATGTAAGGTTTAGTTCATATGATGCTCCGAGGCCCTTTACACAAACAGAGCCCAGCAATAACAAACCCACACATGGACACTTCCATGAGTGTGTAAAGGTCCTACAGCTCACAGCTGGGAACCATGGCAGCAAGGAGGCCCAGAGTAACGTGTTTCTCTTCAGATACTTTGACAGCTCCCTCACTGCTACCTATTCAAGACTGACAGAAGGCAGTGGTCGAAAAACACACTTCAACAACATTTCTGCAATGTTTTAGCAGAGCTACAGAAGCACAGTGCTGGCTGCACACAGAAGACCCTTCAGCCGATATCAACTGCTGCAGTGTGTGTGTGTTCCATCATCATGGCCCTTCTCTGACACACGGCGCAGAGGGAGTCCTTTCAGACCAAACGGTAGAACGTAAAGACACTCTGTGTGAGGTCTAGCAGGCAACAGCCCTTTGTGTCTGAAACAAGACCCCTGTTTGGCTTAAAAAAAAAAAAAAAACACACCAGACAATCTCGTTTCGTGCAAGCAGGCATGAACGGTGGTGCACAGTGAAACCGCATACACTCGCCATTAGCCAAAACCCTCATTAAACGCAGCCCAGACGGCTGGTGGGGCTGGAGCACGTCAGCATGTTCACTCCCAAACCACAGAGCAAGGGAAACGTGCCGCTGAAATGGCTGACATGGAGCAAAAAAAAGACAGAAGCAGCGTGACAGATGAGAAGAGAAAAAGCTCAGTTTCCCTTCCTACTGCAGGTGAGCAAATGACACACCTGTACTCATGAGGATGGCAGACGATGCGTGTCCCAGACGTGTCCCACATACATCTACCAGCTCCAACAAAACACAAAATTGGGCTACTGGCCTTTTGTTGACAGAGAGCAGCAATCCACGTTCCCCATAAGGTTTCTGCTGGGAACACCCAGTTTTCCATCCTCTCCAGTGTTTGCAATCAAAGATAAGGATGGGAGAGCCAGGATGGCTTAAGACAGGGAAAAAAAAAAAAAAAAAAAAAGGTTTCACAGATACAGAGTTTCCAAACAAATGATTATCATCACTGAAACACTGAGATTAAATGTAACATACAGAACCCAAGCTGGGGTCCCTTGACCAGAGATATGAAAAGCCACAGGGAGAGGTGGGGGAGCTCTTCTGTGTGACCTCTTCTCCAAGCTACAGACTGACATTCCAGTAGCAGACACAGCTGAAATACAGGGGGAATATTTCATTAAAAAGAAACCCTGAACAAAAAAAGAGCCATCTTTTTCCCCACTGTGTTCGCCTTCATTAAAGAGATGGCTCGTGAATAAAATATAACTGGGAGACGCACAGAGCAGCTCCATCGTCTCCGCGGGACCTTCTATCCGCAGATGATGCTTTTCAGGATCAAAACACTGCACAATTCAAGCTCGTTTCAAACAGCCAACAAAGAAATGTGTCACATTGGTTTCAGCGGTGGGATTTTCAGCTCTGAAGAGAGCTAGCCTTCCCTGCACAGCATCTCTTTAAAAAAAGCATTTCATTTAACAAAACACACTGCCCCCAACCCTGTGGAGCAGAACAAAGAAAAGATCTGCCTGAACAAACAGGCAGGGGAGGTAGACCCCTTCTCATGTTTGGCACAGATTAAGGTTTAGGGCTTCACCCGAGGAAACACGTTAAAAACCATGAGGCTCAAGCAGATCACAGAACAGCACAGGCCTTATTAACGAACGGGTGCGACAAGAGCACAATCTGCTTCCAACTCTGACACGCAAACCAAGCTACTCAGATCAGCCGCGTTCAGATCAAACATGCAGTTCCCACTCAGAGCCAGATAAATTCTGCACAGCGACGAACATGAAAAGGCAACACCGAAAAGTCTGCATCAGAAAAATTAATTAAAAAAATGCTTTCAGGCCACTTCAGTACTGAGTTGTAAGGGATTTGGGAGCAATGGAGTTCCTTCAGAACACTCCGACAGAAGAGATCAATAGTCGGGACTTCCAAAGCACACTGGCCGTAAGGAGCTCATTCCCAGGGTGGAAATCAATAAGAGATTACAGGAGCCGCGAGTGCAAGTCAGAGCAGAGCTACGCAGCAGTCTGAGCCACTTAAGGTTCAGGAGAGTGTCCATGGTGGAAAAACAAGAGCAGCATCAGTAAGGTGTGGAGGGTGGGCAGTGCCCGCATCTCAGCCGGCCACAAGGGGTCTAATTACTCCACTTTGTTAATGGGCAGACGAAGACAAACCCAGACCATCACTGGGTCATTCATTCTCCCAGCACCCCAGGTGGGCCCATGACATACTCTCCTCTCTAACCAGGCTGCCAAAAAGCTTGTCTGCTCTCTGATGTACTGAAATAATCGTTTATAGTCTTGTTTTTAGCACTGAGACGAGTGGAAGTCAGCTGGCACATAGTCTGGCATACATCATAGGCTGGGTGCCCAACAAACAGTCAACACCCCACTTCTTTACAGGAGTGCCAAAGAATGGCTTTCAAAAGGCGGTATCCAGGAAATAAGCAGGCAAGAAAAATGTCACAAGAGATTTGAAGGCAAACCCGTTATTTAATGGTACATTTTGTAAGGTTGATGTCACTTGGAGCACCACAATTAGATTCCTGTCAACTTTAATATTTGTTGAACCATAATTCATGTCCCTCAGCAAATCTGCAACAGCAGGAACTTCTGGTGTCTTTCCGCGATTCTCCTTTAATCCGTTTTTATGACCTTTGATAACGGTTCTCACAGGTGCTGAAAAGACCTGTCAGGAAGGCTGGCAGCGTTCAGCTGAGAAAGGCGAAGCCGTCAATGCCAAGACACGGGTCATCTGAGGGAGAGGAGGGACGTGGCACAGAGGAGGCTGTCTGGCACACGCTGCCCGAGATCGCCCTAGTCTGGACCCCCTTCCCTGGGGGGGGCGGAGGAGTTCCATAGCGTCTGCTTTTTCTTGCCCGGCCGCAGACACATATTGCACGCGTGACTGCGTCACATTCCGAGCCTGAAATACCACTGCTTCACTGTACTTTTTCTACCTTGACCTCAAGCTCTAAACTCGCAGCCTCAGCGCACGCGTGTGTGTTTGTGTCTGTTTTTATAACTAACAAAAATAAGAATAATTTCTGGGTAATAACATGTGCAGGAGATACAAATCTCTCAGCTGGTTCTGGACTGTGTAACACTTCATCCAGTAGCCAAGCCTATGTCCAACTTTCAAAGCAGTGTCTGTACGGTGTTGCTACAACGGTGCTAGAAAATTTGTGAAGTTGTTCGAATTCTCTACATTTTCACATAAATGTAACCTATAACATCGGATTTTCACTTAAGTCCTACAACTAGCTAAGACCCCAGTTTAACTAATGAGAAAAATAATGTACTTGATCACTTATTTACTGAGGACAAAAATAATCCAACATTACATATCTAAGAATGGCTAAAATATGTGAACGTTTAGGATTATCAGTTAATTTGGAGGTGAAATCTAGTGTTTTCATGTTTTAAGTTATATTTTCCGAGTTCCCTGACCAGGGTCAAATGAGCTTCAATGTTTAAGAGCAGTCAAGGTCAAGCAGAAGTGCACGAAGGTCACGAACCCTTTCCTCAGCCCCCAGGCCTTTGCCATGGGGGCACTGATGAACATCTGAGGTACAAAATACCAAAAGTCAGCATTACTGGCCAACAGAGAAAAGGGTAGAACACAGATCACTAATTAATAGAAAGCAGAGAGGCGTCTCCACTAAGTGCCATACGGATAGTACAAATGTGTTAAATAACCACATTTAGCTGGGAATTCACACACAATACAGTGGGAAACACAAACAACACAGAACCCAAACAGCACATTCTGAAGCTAAAGAAGATGGTGCCAGTCACCATTGGCTTCCTTTAGAATACAATCCGAACATTGGCGAAAGGTATGACTATCCACAGTTGAAATACAGTGGATTATTAGGACAATTGCATTTGTTACTGATTTGATTAACTATGCCTTAATAATGGCTTCTGGATAGATGGCATTAAGGACTAGTGCGTTTACCTGCAGTTTAGTTAACTCAAGTTAAGAGCCTTTAGAAGATGGCATTAATATGCAGTCTGACTGCCAGCAGCTTCATCAGAATTAGAATTAGAATTCCTTTATTGTCATTGTACAGTTAAGCACAACAAAATTTGGGTGCGTCTCTCCATAAGTGAGAAGCACAGGGAGGTAGAGACATGTTAAGGTGCTTAAAAAATATACAAATAAATAACTAAAGATATATATTATATCTTTTGCATATTTAGTATAATATACTAAAGAAATATACAGCAATATACTACTATTATCTACTGGCATACTAGTATGCTAAGTAATACTAATATACTAGAGGATATATTGGAAATAAAAATACTGGAAAACAGTAATATAGAAGATAAGGGGGAGGGGGGGAAAAAAAAAAAAAAAACACCTTCTGATGATGAACATTCTTAGCCCTGAGAAGATGGTGCAGTTGCCACATCTTAACTCTGGAGGATGTGTAGAGCAGATTTAATGCAGCAGATCTGACCCACATTACATTTGTATCTCCATATTTACTCCAGTGATCCACTTTTATACTAAATCTTCCATCATGAGTCTCTATAGTTTCAGCCACCACAAAGCACCTCCTAACAGTGTCGTGTACCCTGCATAACGGAAATCATCAACACCATAAGTCCACATAAGACGCATGGTCCATCCCTGACACACGACGGATTACCACACAGCACGCCCTCACCGATGTTTCAAGTACACTCAAGCACAGACGGCTCGGTTTTCACGCGGGAGAGATGTGTTTGTGTGGGCTGCGAGATCACTTCCTCACTCTATACGAGCCCTATTGGGGCGGGCCAGAACACCAAGTGGATGTAACTCAGGCCCTGGTGTGACTCAAGGCATCACACAGGGAGCAAGGAACCCAACGTACATCCAGGCAGGGGGATGAAATACCAGAGTTCAGCTGGAAAGGTTCCATCCACCACATGATTCAGAACAAATTGTCCTGCTCCTGGGGGGAAGAACGACCAAGACAATATACTGATATCAAAGTGAAAAGAGATCATTGTTCCCTGTACTTTCACAGCTAACTTACAAAGAGAGCTGCATCTCGTTTCCAGGTAGAACAAAATCTAATATACAGGTGGTCCCCGAGTTACAATGGTTTGACTTACAATTTTTCAAACTTACAATGACAATAGCAATACGACAAAATTGTAAAAATATTTAAAGTTTCACATGGCAGGCAAACGTAGCAGCCTATGCGGTACGATAGGTTGGGACGCTGCCCGGATGTACACATCTCCTGCCTTGTGAGACGCCTCACTCTCGCTAGTGATCGACAGAGTTCAGATGTCTTGATGTTAAAACGCATATTTTTTTTTAGAGCACGTATTTATTTCGTTTCAACTCACGATATTTTCAAATGACGATGGGGTCTTTGGAATGCATCTATAAAATAACTTATTAGCTCCTTAAAATAGCACAGGCCGCTCTCTTGAAAAAGGTGTGGTGGGTCAGCGGTTGTGTGAGAGCGCCCCCTTCAGGCGAGCCATTAGGTTGGATCAGTGACAAATCAGTAAATGAGTGACAGCGGGCTTCCTGACCGTATTTTCTACATTTACACTGTCAAGACGCCTTGTGAACTTGCCGCACCGACTGCAGACCAGTGGGCCCAGGACGCTGCCCTGGCGTTTTCAGGCCCACGTTTTCATCAGAACGCATGTGGAACAATCCCATGGAAGTGCAGCATTCTGCAGCTCTGAGCTTCCTGTGAGACAACAGTCAAGGTTAAGGTCCACAGACGAAGGATCCCCGGAGCCTGTCTATCGCATACAGCGAAGGGAAAAACAAAAAACATTTGGGCAGGGGGGTGGACGGGGCTGGTGGTGAAGCAATTTTCTTTGTTATCTTTGAAGGCTCTGTCCTCTGGTTAAAGACGACACCTCAGCAGGGGGTCTCCGTCTGTCACCTCCGTTTAGGGCCACTTACAGAGACTGACCCACATCCCACATGGCCGAGGGCGGCCGGCTCCGGGTCTGATAGCTAATGGGGCCGCATGGCTCCGTGTGCCGCGTGCTGAGTCAGAATCCAGTGTGACAGCTGTCAGCCAAAACTAATATACATCAACAGCTGCACAGTTAGCTCAACCCCCCCCAACACACACACACACACACACACACACACACACACACACACACACACACACACACACACACCAATCCAAGCCAGAGGGGGACCTAGCAGACAAGCTGAACAGTATGGTGGAAAAAAATCATTTCTAATAAAGGGGGGGGCACTCACACCAAGACACATTTCATATTACACATGAAGCAGATCTTCCACAAGGCCTGTAAATCAATACATGGAATAAGGGAATATCTGTAAAGGTGCATAAAGACAAGCACAGGTGTACGAAAGTGCCAATACGTCACTAAACAAGCAACCGCCACGCGTCTCCGCACTCACGCACTCACGCACTCACGCAGACCCACCACAAACAGTAACATTTTATAACGCATGATTTTCGCAAACGATTTGGCATTGAGGGTATTAAGAAAAGGACAATTTCCCCAAGTTTAACATTTGTGAAGGCAGTTTGAATGTAACAGGACTGCGAATGAGAAATTCAGCACAGAGGTGCAGAAAACAACCGTCTCGAACACAGTAGCCAATCTGGAGCAAATTGACTTCCTGCCACCAGCTGTTAAACACGCTTATTTTATTGTATTAATTGAAACCAGGGAAAACACCGACTTCACCACTGTTGCTGAAATGTGTTCAGATTCCTAATGTACAACTTGTGTGTGCGTCCTGCAGAATTCCACCCCGTCACTGTAGTGCAGAACACAACAAAGGAATGTTTTCCTTTGACACTGGGTTGACGGAGCGCAACATGTGACACTGGGTTGACGGAGCGCCTACCTACACAGAGCATCGCTGCCCTTAATGGTCCTCACCACTTTCACATCAACATGTCAAATATATATTCTTTTGGTACAGTCTGTAACTTGGAGGATCCAGTCATTTTTGTATAAAACGAGCACAGCATCTCCACCACAGCTCCATCCCCTCCCTCACTGAAATACTGTTATTGCACAGTTTCCAATGCTGTGATAACTCTACCATGCGACACCTCCTATTAAACGACTGCAGCTTTAACATGCTAACTGCATTGACTTCACTGGTCTGGGATCTATGAGGCTTAATAACGAAGCTTTAAATTTGTTTTCAATAAACATTTTCCATGGTAAGAAAATATTCCAAAGCAATTTTTATACCACAATGATGAAAACTGAGACCAGAATTAGACAAGCAATGACCATAATGCCTACAGAGAACTCTAACTTGCGCAAACCATGACAGGGGCCTAAAGATCCATATACAGCATGCAGCCCCAGTCAGGCTTAATCAGCATTTTGTTTGTACAATAACATCTGACCTCTTTAAAGTTCCAAAACCGGTGCTATGAGATGTGGAGACCAGGGATTGGATTCCGTATCCTGTACCAATTTGCCTCGCAAGGTGGCAGACAAAGGTCACAAAAGGTCAAGCAGACAAAGAGCATCCTTACACCTGCAAGGTACAGAAAACCTCCTTCATTCAAAAGGTGACAGAACCAAAGACACGCCTGTCTGTCCACAGCTAAACTCCAAGAACATGCTGGAATCAGCGTGGCAGGAGGAAGGCAGGGAGAACATCACACAAACAGTCCTTCCAGCGCCACAACTTTTCAACTCAGTCTGTTCGTCGACAGAGTCACACAGTGGAGTTTTCCACGTGGTACCCATCAAACAGCCCATAAAAAAAGCTCAAAACTTCCCCCCAGTGCTCCTCCGCATTACACCCATACATCACTGTCAGCGGATAAGCGTCAATCGGCCCGGATTTTCCGTCAGGATAAACAGGTGCACTTGGCTGATAGGGCTAAGACTGATGTCTCTCTCCCCAGCACGGATAATGTGATCGCTTAAAGTCCCTGTGCCGGGGGCATTATTTATCATTAAATTATTAGGAAGACACTTTAATCGCATGTGGATACATAGCACTGGTCCACCGCTCTGCCTGCAAACTTCATAAACGGAGCCAGCGAACGCAGCGGAACTTGCGACTCCTGTAAGCAGAAGCGGTAAGCTCTGGCTGGCCCGGAGGTAAGGAGAAGCAGCACATTATCGACTCCTATTGTGGGGTCTCGGGCTTGACGCTGATGCAAGTCGGCAGGGCATTGATTAGATGACAGATGAAATCAGGCTGATTCTCTCAGGCTTGTCCCTAAGAGAATCGCCCCCCCCTGCCCCTTTGTCTTTAGGCAGGCAGAGTGCTGCCCTCCCCTCACCCCAGCCCCATACTCTCAAGATGCTTTATGGCTGGGGGATTTGTAGGGGAGCGGGTTTGCTTTTCATCAGCCCACCCAGTAACCACGCTCACACAGTACCTGAAGAAACTGTGTGGAAAACTGCAAGCATTAAAATAATAAAGTTGAAGGAGAAATAGTAATTAAAAAAACAGGAAATATTTTAGGTTTTATACTTTATTACTTTGGGTACACCGAGCTATTTAAAAATGCAGTTCCAAATACGCAGTTTTCCCACCAAACTCCACCCTCCATTCACATGAAGGTAGAGTCTTTTAACACCCTGCACTAAACTGCTGAGACCATGTGAATAATTTGCCTCATGCACCCCCCCCCCCCCAAAAGTCAAAGAGACCATGGTTAATAGTGAGGCACACAGTTCATACATCTGAAATAGTGGCATTTTTTTTCCACCTCTGAAATCAGGGGATTTACAGTTTACCTTTTTAGCTTGACTTTTCATGAACAAAAATACCTTTTGTCTCCTTTAAGGTTTTCAATACATAAAGCAGTTTACAGAAAAAGAGGGATTTCAGGAGCAACACCAGTTTTGACCTTTAACCATTAGAGGAGCATTCTGTAACAGTCAAATTAGCATCTGAAGAGCAACATGATTCATGGACATGTAGTCATCCATCGTCCTGCTCTTGGTATCAGCTTCTCAGGAAAAAAATGCTCTCATTTTAGCCGCTGGTTTGGGGCCTACAGGTCTCTGGAGCCTGTCTGCAGAGTTTCTAGTTGCCACGGAGACAACACCTGCATTACTCCTGGGAGGGCCCTTGTCCCTTGAGTCCTGATTGTGCTCTCCATTTTACCCACTCAGCTGAAGACGCTCCACCCTCCTTTGTTCACGAGGAACAGCAGGTAGCTGAAGTGCCTCACCTGACGACTGCAGCATCTACCCTTCAGAGCAGGGACCCAGCCGCAATTAAGAAGACCCACAGGCTAAATACGGCAGCTGGATTTCTAATTTGCTTTGAAAGGAACTAGGTACGTTACTTAACAAAACAGAGGTAAAACTGGACCAAGAGAACTACGTGAGTTAAAGGGCTGAAAGAAAACAGGAAAACTGAATAAGAGCCATAGTACACTGCAGTCAAACAATTGCCACTTCAGAAGTCTTGGCGACACCTAGTGGCTCAGAGGTTACACTACAACACATTGTGCATGAAAAACAACGCGGAATTACCGCACAGAGTGAAGGTTTAACTCATTTACAGAAATGTTTGGGAAAAGTAGGGGAAAAAAAACTGAATTCATTTAATTTTCTCTATTACAGGAACCGTACACAATTTCGTTCAAAGGTGAGATGTTAAATTTAAAAATTGTGCTGCCCCTGAATTGAATTTTCAAATTCTTTAAGATTCATGTGAGATAAGAGCTCAGATCAGAGGGAACTGAATTTAAATTCAAAGATTTCATTGGCATCTTATAATTTACAAAAATGTACATGTTTAGCAGCGACGTTCACCCAAATGGCTCCTGCAACTCCAGTTTGAGTGTAGGCCACTGCTCTACAGCTGCAAACAGAAGCAGGGGAAGAGCAGCCAGGGTGACTAAATATTCAGCATGTCACACAGAGGTGAACGGCCAGGGACCGGTCGATCACCACCTGGTCCCCTGTCACCCGCCAGTCATTCACCCCACACCTCCACCCACAGCCCCCCAGCTCAGATTCGTCTCTGTTCATTAGTTTCCAGACCATCAGCCACACTGGTGGGTGGGTGGGGGTGTGTGTGTGTGTGTGTGTGTCCACCTGCCATCTCAGCAGCCAGGCATCCAAATCACAGCTGACAGACCCATCACCACCACCAAGGTCAATGATGCTGTTCTCCACTGGTACTCACATTAAGATGACCCATTGGTGTTTACACGCAAACCCACACGACAGATACACACCAAACTGGGCAGAGCTGCGTCCTATATTTCTCTTTTTTAAAAAAAGTGTGCATGTAAGCATTTTTCCTCTTATTTGCATTGCCAGCAGCTCTGCACATGACGGAAGCAGCCAATTCAATGTGACACAGGCGTTAGAGACTGCACGGAACCGGAGAGTGACACCTGGGGCTGTCAGACTGTCACAGGCCGCCAGCCGTAATTACTAAACACGCTATGTTCTGTGCATGAACACTAGTGATGTTGACGTTTGAAAAAACCACCCCCCCACCCCTAGTGGTGGTGCTGCCCGTGAAAAATTTTCAGGTTCACGGAGCTCAAGTTAACTTGACAACAAAGTGTAATAAGATGTGGTTTGGCAGGAAGCAGTCTGCAAATTGCAGTTTTGCAAATACTATAAAACAGCAACCAAGTTAAACTGTGCTAGTTAACCAGGTAACAAAGATTTTTATCACAAAGCAGCCGTTCTGCGAGAGCACTAGAAGCTTCTGTCATACCCTCGGTGTGGTAATCGCTCTACACAATCTGTCCACAATGTCACGCTTTAGTAGACATCATGGGCGCTTAGGTCAACTGATGGACCTTCAGTTCACTGCTGCCATCAGGCTAGAGGGCTGCAGACAGGGAAATGTCTCCTGTGCAAGAAGGTACTGGAGCACAGTGTGTGCCGACAGCTTAAAGCAGAGCTTCTCAACCTTCTTTTGAGCTGCACACCCTCTCTTGCAAGATTCAATTTTTCTTCTGAAACCCCTCGTGTTTTCTGTGTGTATTTTGTAAATTTGTGAAGGTAATTCCAGCACGATGGAAATGCGAATGCTACGATGGTCGCTTGATTTGACCCGGTGGGATCGTGTCCCGAACGATGACGTATGTCGGCTAATGGGCGTGGCACCCATCCTGAGCAAGATGCGAGAGGCACGCCTACGCTGGTTCGGCCATATCACAAGAAGCAAGGAGGACTCCGTTGCCAGAGTAGCCTCGCACCTAGATCCCCCTGGACAGCGACCCTGCGGCAGGCCCAAGAAATGCTGGATGGATACTATACGAAATGACATGCGCATTGCAAACATCACACCCGAAGACGCCCTGGATCGGACCAAATGGCGGACGGCAAGCAGACAAGCGGTCCGCGCACCAGTGTGAGATGATCGAACGGCAACTCCCCCTGCAGTAACGCCTAACTAGCCACTCAAGAGGAAGAGGAAGAAGAAGTAGTAGTGAAGGTAATTCAAGGTTAAGCTCAAGGTGGTTTTTGTTGTCATTTCAGCAATATACATTTGAAAAAGTACCCAGTAAAATGAAACAACGTTCGCCCAGGACACCAGGTGCTACACAGAACACAAAAGGACAACACAAGAGCACTACAGGGTACAAAGACAGCAGGTGCTTTGCTATGCAAAGCACAAGCAATAAGTAGTACATGTAACACACAGCAGCAGCAACCACACAAAATTCTATGTGAAGTGCAGAGTTCGATGAGGCTAAATTGCAGCAGTGTGGTGTTGGTGTGTATGTGGGTCTGTTGGTGTGTGTGTGTGTGTGTGTGTGTGTGTGCGCATGAGAGAAACAGATCAGCCTGTCATTCTAGCTAAGAGCTGAGAAATTTGAGAATTTTTTTTTTTTTTTGAGGAAATTTGAGGCTACTAGTCAAAAAAATAAATTTACTGTCAAATTTTGTAAGTCTGCCAAGTGAAGTGGTGTTGAGTACCCCCTGAGGTGGTGTTGAGTACCCTGGGGTACTCCAGTACCCTCATTTGACAGCAGGTTTAAAGGATACTAGCAGATAATGCAAAACCAAGTGTTTTTCCCCTCCTGTTATTAGTACAGCATTGAGCTGGCTGTCCGTGTTGACGCCATAGCAGTTTACTGTATGAGGTCTCAGGGTCCACCACACGTCAGTGTACTCACGCATGTAGAACTTCCAGATGAAAACTGCACCTGCTCCCAGAAGAAACTGCATGGTACCAAACCACAGCATCTTTCACCACCTACTCAGTCACCTACTCGGCCTAATAAAAATCATATGAATATTACAAACCACCCTGTGGTTTATAACTTGGGGAACTAGACTAATATCTCCCCAAATATGTGATCAGTGCACCAACGTGAGCTGCTGCGTTCTGCCACCCTCTACTGCTTTAACAGGTAATACGCTAAAATACGAGTGGTCTGTCACTTTTCACCTGAAGGCTTTGCTCATGTTAACCCGGAATATCACAAGGTATCATATACAGCAATAAAACAGTGTAAGGAATTACTGCAATACTGGAGCACTGGCGCCAGAGCAGAGGGTTCCCCATCCTTACTTCAATCATAACACAATGTCTTCATAATACACAAATGTTATAGACAACTAAATGTAGATGGTCCTGCCATTTGAATTTGACATATTTAAAGGCTTATCAGAATTTGGCCAAAGCAACCATATTATTCCATTTACTAAAAACTACTGTATTTAAAATCACGTTTTAACGCTCCGGCAGGGTTTTTCCAGCGCGTGATCAAAATACCCACCAGGGGGCGCCAAAGAGTATGGGTGCCTAGTGCCCCCCCTCCAGTAGCCCAATTTTTTGAGCTAATTTTTTTATGGCCCACCTTTTACTTTATTTTTTTTTCTTTTCATGGGCATATCAAAAACTAAATGAATTTTATTTAAACCAAAAAAAAAAAAAAAAAAAAAAAAAAAAAAAAAAAAAAACATTAGTCATTTGACATTTTAATGTGTCGGGTATTAAAATCCGATTAAAAACGAAGCCCAATGTATACAGATTAAAGTGATAGCTTCTGAAAAAAACAAAAATTGCAAAATGTTTGACAGGCACAACCCAGTCATTGCATGGTTCCTACGATGAATGATGGTAAATCGTTCCGATTACACGATTTGCATCAAAAAGCATAAGCTACAAAGTAACGCCAACTCATACACGTTTACACGCTCCAACAATTGCTTGCACTTGCGTTTCTGCGACACAAGAGGGCGCCAACGTCCCAGTGCTACAATGCTGACAGACGAGTTTCTTGGCTGCTACACTGAGCCTGGCCGAAGCCAAAGTAAATACTAAGAAATTATTCATCTGTTCAAACAGAAAAGGATAGATGCCATCTCAAATACATGAAAACATTCTCAATCCACAATATGTTATTGCAGATGGTCCAAAATCACAGTTTAGCTGGATTTTTTTTAGAAACGTTTTCCATATTGAAGTAATTAAATGTCAAGTTTTAAGGCTGTACTGGATTACATATTACTGCTAAAGCTCTCTCAATTTTCTAAACACTGACTCACGGAGGATTGATAGTGCACTCAGTTAGCAGCCCCTTCACACACACACTCAGTATGTGACATTAAGTGGAAATATCCACTAAGTAAAAATACAGCTGTCAGCATTGTATATTGAAGGGGAAAATACAGAGGAAAATAAACGTTTCATTCATACTTATATACACAAAGGCTGACCAAATCGAAATCCCCCCTTCCCTAATTTTGTGTTACATTTGTTTATATAGCATAGAAACAGCACTTCATGAGAAGTGCTTCAGACTACTGCCATCTTCTCACGCCCACCTCCATCCCAACCTGAGTAATTTCTCAGTCTTGTCACGTTGCCTTATTTCAATCGCTTCGAGTTTATCTGGACTGAACATGCTGCACGGCGAGTTTTAACTCGTTCAGTGCAACGACACAGTGAAACATTTGACGTTTTCACTTGTATAATAAAAGCAGCATAGACTTGCTAGTATACAATACTCCTAGTATACAATACTCCTTCACATCCACAACTGACTTGGCAACACATCAACACAGATGTGCTGAAAAATTGGGTCTTTGTTCATCTTTATCAGTATCTGAGGGCACGTGCAGTTGGACAGGAAATCACACATCGCGGTACAGTTTGTAACACTAAAGCGGCATTAGCAAATCCCAGCGCTGTATGTGCTATCCTGCCGCAAGACAAGGCTACACTGGCTGCATTCAAGACGAGACAGCGCACATTTACGGAGCTCTTTGTGTTTTTGTCTGGTTTCCATAGCGACAGAGGCCGCCACAAATTCTGTAGCACACTCTTTGCTCAAGAAAAAAGACAACTGAAAGAGTACACTTCAAGGAACCCTTTGACAAAAACATTGGCGCCTAGCAGTGTTGCTCTTAAGAACTAGACAACGTACAACTGTTTATAAAAAAATTCCTGTAGCATAATATTTTTCTTGCAGTCCACAACTTAAGGGAGGAAAAAGTGTTCAAAACAGCCTGACACAGACCGGGACTCCCCGCTTACAACGGCACCCAGTTTATACATTGCATTTCAATTACCTGATCCTAAAAGCAGCCTGGTGGCTCAACGGGCAGGACATCAGGCTGGGCCGTGGAAATCCCAGCCCAGTCACCAGGTGTGTCCCAGAGCAAGACACAAACACAGGGAACGAATTTCCCCGTTGTGGGACTCATAAGGGATAAACAAATAACTTCCTGCTGCAGTGTACACATGGAGAAGAAAAACTCCATATTTTTCATCCCATGTGATTCCCAAATTTAGCCTGATTGAATAAATATTGTTTTTAAGTTAAAGTTACTCCACACAGAAGCAGTTGGTGTCTGGTCCAGGCCCTGTGCATGAACCAGAGAAACAACCAAACACACAGAGCTGTGGTGGAACACGGTTTTCATTAGTCAGCCTGCAACAACCGTACGACACACAAGACAGCAGCACGGTACCCCGACGCGCCGGCTACACAGGTGGCACACACAAAAAGAAACCCCCCAAAAAGAAGAGGTGTTCCAAGCAACAAACTTTACAAATCAAAAACACTTAACGGCAATAATCTTGCCATTTAACTCTTTTGGTTTAGGCCTACAGAGAGGAGGGCTAGAATGGAACACATGTAAAGGGCCAGCCCATTCCTCTCATGAGGGGAAACCTTTCAGAAGCGTCAGAAACAACCTTTTTAATTCCCCCGATTTAAAAAAACGAGCCTAGCGTGATGGCTCAGAATTACCACCCAGGTCAATCTCCCATCCTCACGTTAGAGCTTCACCCTAGTGACCAGCCACTGCACCCATTTTCCTCTGCACATCTTAAACACCCCTCTGGGATTTCCCAAACATGACCTTCCGCTCGGCCTGCCATCAGCGGCTTCTCCACGCTGACTAACGAGGAGCGGCAGGCTCCACAGAGTGAGGGAGGGCAGAACTGTAATTAACGTAAGCACGTGGTGACGGGGCAGCTGCCCACTCTGGCCTGCTGACTCCTGCTTCCCGTCGCTGGGTGTCCTGGCCAGAAAGCCGGCAAACTGCTGAGGGAGGCAGCGTGGGGGAGGACAGGGCGACAGACTGACTGACGAAAGGCCGAGAGCCGTTATTCAGCTGGAGCAGGTGAGAGAATCAGACGCAGCTGCCCAAAACCAAGCAGACTCTCCTGCCACCTTAGCCCGTCTATAAGGTGATGCCAGGTCTTCTCCCTGTGCCGCTGATGCTCCTGTAAAACAACTCAAAGCTCGTATGTCCCATTAACACCATCTACTACTACATCCAAACGTTTTTTGGAGTTAAGCCTAAGGCTTAACTTCAGCCAGCTTGACAGAGGGATACGTGCACAAGAAAACTGAACTGATGAGAACTGAAAACATGACTGCCCAAACCAACACTGTGCCCTACGTTTCCGCAATGTCCTCAAGTGGAACACAATCCATCATGGTCAATTTTCACTGCAGTATGACGTGCTGAAACATGCATTTGCCATAGTTTATAAACAGTTGTTCTTGTTTATGTAGCAATCAGTCAGCATTTCTTTGACGCAAAAACATAAAAGCAATCATGGATCTTCATCAAAACACGAATCCAATCAAAGACACAATATGCAACTTAATAAAGGCATTAAAGGGCCAGTTATGTAATTGTTGGTTACACTACCCTACTTCCTTGCCAGCTTTGGCATGCCAACTCAGTATAGCCCATTGTTTGACAAACCATCCTGGCAGAAGAGCAATAGCTGGGTTGACTGGGCTCACCTGGCAAAGCAGGGTGGGGCTGAGACCTGTTTGTCAAGACAGCTGTCCAATTCCAGTGACAGGGGTGGGGTTGAAACGGTGACCCCAGGCAATGGTATACTGCAGAGCTACACCAGGAGTGCAGACATCCTGTGAGGGCTCCAGCGCACATCACAATCTCAAGGGGAGATGTTTTCCAGAAAGGTGTTGGGAAAAAAAAAAAAAAAAAAAAAAAAAAAGTGCTGAGGTATGGGCTACTGCTGAAAGAATGTCTCTGTAGCTACAGACACTTCAGATAAACGTATCCTGGAATCACCAACAGGAATTCACATGCAGGTCATGACAAAAGAAGACCAGCATCCCTCAGGTGACACAACCCTGTGAAACCTTGTGTTGCAGACAGTTTTAAAGCACATTTAATTTCACTGCCTCATAAGATTACAACGATCCGATTCAAAGGGAAACAGGAGTCCAAAATGCAGAAGGTGATCAATCTGGACTGAACTCCATTTCTATGGCAGTCTGAAGTAACCAAACAACATGGCTCAGACAGCTTCTACATCATAAACACACCCTGTGGAAGAATGATGGCATCATTCAAACTGAAGACAGCTGTACCCACCCCACAACAACAAAGCAGGACACGGTGAGCTGTTTAAGAAACACTTTGAAGGACCAATGACTTCCTCACCCTATACCTGCATGGTTCCCATCAAAGTTAACAATAAGAGACGTTTGGTTTTTACACCAAGCGTAACAGACACTGATGCTAAACCCAAATACAGACATAGAGAAGGGGTGGGTGAACCATTCTGGACAGATTATTCTAAACACCTGAGGTATCCCAGCAGTGAGGTGTGCAACATGAGCGATGACAGGGAGGAAAGGCAGACGGTCGTGACCATGCCACGATGAGGAAACACAGAACTGAACACCAAACCTGGATAAACACTGGCACTGTCAGGTTCTGAAGCTTCGCTGTGCTCCTGATCTACATGATGAAACACAATCCACTGAAGACACAAGACTTCAAGACATCTAGTAAAATGATAAAAACACTCCCAACCACCATTCCATTAGTCTGACAAAGGAGACGGGACACAGCAATGGAAGAAGCTGGACATTCCACACAGTGTGCGACAATTTGAAAGCATAAAGAAGTGAAACTCAACCAGCGTAGTGTCGTCCATGTTATCACCCTAAACAAAATTCTGAGAGAAGCAGCTGAATGTTACCATCTTAAACGGACGCTTATCTAGTAATCACTGCAGAGCTGTGCTTAACGTCTCTTTGGGATTATCTCAGAGGCAGGATAATAAAAATAAATTTGGTGTGATTTGCCTTTATCTGACACTAAAGAAGATGCCATGCTTCCATACTCAGATGTCAACAGCAGGGAAAAGGAACACCATTTACCTAAAACTTCTCAAAATTCTCCTCCCAGAAACATGATCAGAGCTGAACTCATTTCAGGGTCTAGTTTTTTTTCCCCTTTTACAAGGCAAGTCAACAGGCAAACCAATGAAAAACAAGTAAATGCATTTCTGTACGTGTTGAGATGAGGGTTCATCTAAGATCTGAATATGATTGAACAGCAGTCTCTTAGGGAGTGTTAGAGTGAGAACTCAAGCTGTGGGCACACAGCTCGGCATGGACTGAGGGCACAACGGAGTTTTGCTTGTGTACGCACGCGCAAAACGCCACGTTGCAGGCAGAACTGAAGAGGCCAACCGTGAAGATGTGAACCAGCTCCCTGTCAGTGGCAGCTCTTGGGATATCAATTAGCAAGCTGTATATTACTGCAGGCATGGTCTGGAAAACACATGCTGTGGTGAACCCCCCCCCGCACTCCACTCTGCTCCCCCACAGACTGACAATGTGGAACTTGGAGAAGGAGGGGGGGGGCACCTCTCTACCCCCTCACCCATGGGACTGTCCGACAATGACAGCATCCCAACAATTGACACAGCAAAAAAAAGGGGGGGATTTTCTTTATGTGCACATTAAACTGAGTTAGGAGAACACCCTGCACGCAGGTGCAGACTCAGACTTATGGCCCAGCCCACCCCCAGGAGTCCAGCCCGCCTCTCCTAAATATCACAGGTAGAAACTCAGCCTACACATAGCTGCAAAACATCATGCAGGAGTCCCCAAAGAGTGAACCTAGGAGCCCTGAAAAACAGCCCCTCCCCCACCAACAGCTCTCTACCCCAACACACACACACACACACACACACACACACACACACACACACACACACACACACACACACACACACACACACACCATTCTGCCTCAATCATGAAATGAACACAGCAGTACTAAAGACAGGTCCTGAGGAAACCATTCACCCAAAATCCATTTTTTTTTTCACAAGACACGTGCTTATCAGCAGAGATGAAGGTGGCACGAGGCTCACTGGACGTGCGCTGTGACTCCTGTAAGGAAGCAGCTGATGGGAGATGATCTGAATTCATTGCACATTGCTGAAAGTCAGCAGCCTAATTAGCTCCGTGGGTGAGCGGATTGTTCCAAGGAAAGAAAGCGTGGGGCAGGGGCGAGACGTGAGTCAGTGTTAATCACAGGCTCATACATGCGGTGAGGATTCTTCATGCCAAAGGAACTGTCTGCAGCCGTTTGTCAACCTGCCTCTGCCCTCTCCTCCATCTGACTCTTCAGCAAAGAGTGCGGTTCGCCATGATAGCAGAAATACCCTCTACCTCCACAAACCACAAAAAAAAAAAAAAAAAAAAAAAAAAAAAACCACAACATGAAAGAGGGCTTCCGCTGACCCCATCAGTGAGGTTATCAACCTGTTTGAGGTCTCGCTCTGTGTTCTGGACAAACAGAAATCAGACAGCCAAAGACTCAAAGCAGAGGCTGCGCTGAACATTCACGTCTGGTTGTTCGGTCCTGAGGACGCCATATCAGGTCTGCACTATACAGTCCCACATGCCTCTGGGGCTCTATGCAAGCTAAACATTAACCATTTACTCAAAGAAACTTCAGTCAAAGTTCCACACAGAGTTCAGCGTCTTAATACTGTCATACCCATCCATTAAACTTGTTACTTCCAAATACCGTGTTAAACCTGTGGTCATTCACAAGCTGTTCATTAGATGGCCTGTTTGGAAGCAAACCACTGCACAGTTATTTCCAACTGTTAGGGTATTTCGACCAGGTAAAATTAAAATATGCTGCCTACTTTTATTTACTTTCTGGAGGCCTACAAGTTAAGGTATGTTTGCTCACAATAAAGGACTGGCACTGAGCCTACAAAACAAACACCTTTAACACTCAACCTGGGCTACTGATTAACAGCGATGGGCACCCAGAGTTCAGTCTGAACAGTCCCACCTTCCCGTTCAACGGAAATTGGAAGCACAGTTCATCCGAGAGGCAACCTCACATCAAAGGGTGGCCGACATCCTGAAACTGAGTCACCAACAGGCATAGCTCACTCAGAAGGTTAGTTTCATTAAGGGAAAAACTCAACGTTAAAATTTTTGGGCTGCATACGCCAAGTCACCCTGAAGGAATGTCCATGATAAAGAGGGTACAGAGTAATGCCCTATTCATACGAGTGACGTTTCTGCTGACAGACCTGCTTCTCAAGTCGTGATATCCGAGTTGAAGATGCCAGGCCACCATTATATGTGAGAGAGATAACAGGTGTTTTCTCATAGCCAACAGGAAAGCGGTAAGGTCGAAGAACATTGTGCCCAAGACTGTGTTAACCCCTCGCTCCCCACCACGCTGGGCCTCCCTCTCTGCTTACCCGATCCTTGTCATCCGCCACGTCACAGAGCACATCATCCAGATCGAGGATACCCCCATCTCCGTGCTCCAACCGGTGAACGTGTATCCAGTACCCAGAGTCCTACAAGGAAAAGCAACGATAACGCCATTAGCATTGTCTCAGGAACAATAACAACTGCAAAAGTATTACCTCCCGTTTACTGGGAATGCGCCTCTTGCACATGCAACCGGCGGATAAAGGCAGCGGAAGTTCTCAGGACAGCGCTACAAGTTCATTGTTAAACCACTGCATCTTTGGTTGGAGGTTTAAATAAAATTTGCATCAGACAAAAAAATCTTGAAAGTGCTTCATGACAGCAGCTAACTGACCCCCTTCACCCCTAGCGTCCATGTGCGTGCGCACGTGGGGGGTGGTGAGAGGGGTGGAGATTACTCTTGGCATCCTGCAGGTACTCTGCAGACACAACACGCGACAGAGCCGTTGGCCAGCAGCTCATCTGATGAAGCCCAATCTCCCCTCTCCAAGTCTTTCATAAGCACAAAAGAGTAAATTTATCACAGGCGGGGGGGGGGGGGCACTTCAGCCAAAGAATTTGTTCCAAATGGCATCCTGTCAGAAAGGGTAAAAGGACACTTGAGGAGAAGAGCCGGATAACAAATGGCAGTGCCAACATCACGTTACCATGTGCCACTGTGCCCACCCACTAATTTACCATGTACCACTGTGCCTCACACCCTACGTTACCATGCATGATTGGGGTTGCTAGGGGTTGGGGGCTCAAACATAAATATTAACAGAAAGGATTTGCTGTTTGGGGGGAGCAGCGTACAGCTAACCTCTTCCCAGACACCCTCAAACGGCTCTAAGAGGCCCCTCTCTACAGCAACCACGCCGTTTCCATAGTGATGAGCTGAGGCAAGATTAATAGATGATCCAATCACTCTGGCCAATTAGTCAACATTATGACAACACAGTTTTATGGGCTGTATTTCAACACATACACAAAAAAGTGAATGTAAATTTCAAAGAGTCATATTCCACCCTGGATTAGATCACAGGCACTGTTAAAAACAAATTAAAAAAGGTCACAAGCCAAAGACAAAACCGTGTCTCTCAAACACAGATAAATAGCTTAACTCACACTCCCAACACAGCCAACACCATATTCAATAACCTGACACTTATTGTATACTAAGTCACTCGTAAAAATTATAAAACACCAAATCACGACTGAGTTTTATCTCATCTTACAGGTTGTCACAGTGCTTTCTCTGTTGAGCTTGGGGTAAGTGTAATTGCTAACAGCATTGTGTGGCATTAAACATGAGCAGACAGGCAAGAGCAGACAGACAGGCAGGCAGGAGCAGACAGACTGACAGGCAGGCAGGAAGGCAGGGAGGCAGGAGCAGGACTAAGGCCTGGTCACTAATGACAACCTGATCACAGCAGACTCCTGGAAACACCAGAATAGACCAGGACCAAATCAACGTTGCGTTCAGTGAACCCGTGTAACCCCCACCGTCTGAAGGCAGGGCGCCATGAAACAGCAAAGGAAAACCTATAAAATATTTATGTGCACAAAACTGACTCATGCTCTGCCTTCTAAATATTTAAACACACTAAAGATGAAATATAACATCAGACCACTTTCTCGTTGCGCTGGTGACTTCACCGTTATTCACAGTAAGGTCACATGTGCTGGGGTCGTCAACAACTGCACACAACAAACACAATCTGTCCTTTATATGTGACCAGACGGGTGCGCAAAAATTACCGAATTATTCTTAATAATGTAAATATGAATAAATAAAACAACTGGACATAAATTAGTCGAAGTGTATACATAACTAGTGGGAGCTAACCAGAAGAGCAACAGGAGCAATTTAACCAACTACTAACATTAACCTGTCACATGAGGAGCTATAAAAACAGTTAAAACTGTACTTTGCCAATTGCTTAAAGAGGTTTGGAACAAAAGAGCTCCGACTGAGCTCCAAGCGCAGAGCTTGCCTGCATGTGCATGTGCGCATCTCTGTCAAAGACAGAGAGAGAGCGGGAGGGTGCTCTACCTCCAGCTGTACTCCATAACTCTTAAAGGCAGATAAAAGAAACTTTAATTTTGAATAAGTGTGAAGTGGACACTTGGGTGTGGGGGGGGGGTTACATCAGTCAGACTCTAACCAAAACAAGGCGACCCACGTTTGAAATTTACAATGAGGGGCTTTGGATAAAAGCATCTGCTACATGACTGATTATAATGTGATTCAGTGCGGAGAGCTGAGGAGAAGGCAGGAAGTCCCCATGTGTGATACACCACACTCAGCGTCACCACGGAGCCGGCCTGTGGGACCAATCAGCAGGCACACCAACGACCCCTCCATGCGCAGGGCAGAGATGCAGCGTTCAGAACACCCAGAGCACTCAGACATCTGCACAGCAAGCTTCAGATCAAACATGAAGCAGAACGTACAACTTCAACACATTCCCAGGGTGAGACAACCACATTACAGAGCAGAACCTGGCATCGATGCGAAAGAACACATGGCATTTAAAGTGTGTGTGTGTGTGTTGCTGTAATCCTTTTCGGGAACCACAGGGGAGATGGCTCATGTAGAGCTTGAGTTAAACAAGGTGACATGCGTCTTGTCGTGCGTTATTCCACACCAGCGGCATCCTACGCTCATCAGAGCACTTTTGGCAGGGAGATGACACGCATGCTTGGTGCTGAACAAGACGTAATGCAGAACACGTCCTCCCAGCAGGAGGTCACCACAGACAGTGCACAGCCTTGCCCAGCAGTGAGGTCATCATTAAATAACTCCAGTTGTGTAAAACAAACAAACACACACACACACACACACACCAGGTGGCTCTGCAACTACGGGCCACACAACTGCTCAAGAAAACCAGGAGTTTATAATAAAACAAAGTCAGGTTTGGAGGAACATCTGAGAAGGAGGTTTCAAAAATGTGCACAAGTTAGTGGAGTAGTTATACAGTTTTCTTTGGGGGGGGGGGTAAGGAACTCATGTTGCTAACAAAACTCTTCCAAACCACTGGCAATGTTGGCAGATGAGTTCAGAGATGCAGCACTGCTGAAATTCAGCCATCAGCATCACAGGCCCTGCAAGGAACGATGACCGAGGAAGTACGGCGACACCTCCGCTCTATCAACAGTTAGGCAAGATAACCCCAGGGTTTACATTCCTCAGCAGCGACAGTTCACATGTTCACTGGTTTCCAACAAAAGACCGAAAGTGTGTCACAGTCTTGGCATGGTGATCCACCCCCGCCCCACAGGAGACATAGCAACAAGACCTCCACACTCCACACGCACTGTACCCCTACTTCCTGAACATCCGTTATGCTTACACACCTTGTAAAACTCGCCCACTCTGGAAACATTATTATTATTATTATTATTATTATTATTCATTTTAAACATGCTCTGTGCTGTAAAATGTTCAGTTTCTTTAATGTATCTGATGTTACCATTTTTTTTTTTTCCTCCCCTCAAATAATTTTTATTGCCAACAGAAAAACAGCAGCAACTCTGAAAGAAATGTGTTCAGTGAGTGAGTTAACACCGACATCGGCTGAGGCGCATGCTGTCTGGGACGAGTGAGACGGACAGGAGAAACCTGGCGGGGGGGGGGGAGGTGGGACGACGACACTGTCACACTTTGTATACAACATTGTATGCTTTACACATCAGAGCAGCAAACAGCATTGTCCTTCAGAACAATGGGTTTGAATACGGTCCTTGGCTGTGAGAGAGGAGCCCAGGCCTACAGACCTTTGGCAATTGCACTAACAGTGACTCTACACTGAACCTGTAGCGTTAGGGCGTTAATGGACACGGGGGAAAAATCTTCTGCTTCACCAAGCATTTTGCAGCTACACCAGGTTTGCCAGTTCCCCCACACCCACTGCCCAGCTTTCTGATGTGCTGACCACAGATGCCCCCCCCCCTCACCCCTGGACCAGCTCCAGAGTTTCCCAGTCCACCTCGTCCCATTTAGAAAACTGAGTCATTCTGAGCAAGGGGGGGGGGGGGGAGAAATCTGGCACTTAAAAAACAGACAAAACTGGCCCCTGCCACAATTGTCAGGTTCCACACCTGACAGAACAACCCGAGGGGTGTTGAAATGTAGATGGGGAAAGGTGGGGGCGGGTCCACACGTGCTGTAGGTAAGCCAGATGACAGCCAGCCTGGAGGCTGACGTGGAGACATGGCAATATGCACATACACAATACACCACATACTCCATTTAGCCCAAAAAACTGTTTAAATATTTATTTTCAGTTCCCCAAGGTATCACAGCCAGTCTCATGGTTTACCCCGCTGAATTCAAACATATTTTGCCTGTGTGAAGCATCCCATTTCTATATGAGGGAGACAAACTGAAGCTTATAAAGATGCACCATTTGCTCTGGAATTCTGCCACAAAAGTGTTCATGATTAACAGCAAGTAGAGCTGAAATGACACTGAGCAGTTGACAAAAACACAGCTCACCTCAAGTGTCACAAGACGTATCGGTTAATGAGGCCTTATGTCAATCCCCGCGGTAACGGTACCCCCCACAGTGGTCACCCGACCCCGGTGCCGACCACCCGACAACACGTTCTTCACGAAAACACAGCAGCAAAGAATGCAAGCCATGCAGGGACTATGCACACAGAAACATCTGCTTTACAGAAAGCAGCTAAATGTTTTCACAGAGGCTGAAAAAAGCCCACAGGTAACACACAACGCAGGTGACACAAAAACGCGACGCGCCTCAGAAAGGGCAGAGCACAGGCAAGGTGAGGGACACATTTCGGAAATGGCACACCGGAACATTCCTCAGTGGCTCGAGGGTGCCGAGTGAGACAAAGAACAGCAAGTGGGACAGACAGCCACAAAACTCAGGAAACAGGCAAGCAAAGGTCTTCTGTTTCACACCACAGTCAGGAGGAGTGATACAAAGGTGTGCTCAGAGTGGCTCTGCAGCCCAACAGGAAACGAGGGAATTCCTGCACTACAATGCCAGGTTTCCTACATTCCTTAATATGTAAAATTATTTGCACAATTTTGTTCTGATAAGGCATCACTGAGATTGCAATTAAATGTAATTTTTCGCAAATTCATTTAAACTGGTTGAAAACCCTGCAGGAAAAGAAACACAGCTGTCTACTGGCCTCGTTAGTGATTTCTGGCCAACACTTAACTACCCACCACATCAGATACTACATGCTGAGCACAAAAAAAAAAAAAAAAAAAAATCAGACATCAAAAACTCGCCTCCCCTAATGACGGTTCACTGTTCACCCAGGTGACACGAGCACACATGCTGAACATATGACCTCTTACTGTTCACCCAGGTGACACGAGCACACATGCTGAACATA
>JABJVR010022151.1:46021-60887 GCA_025773905.1 Chitala chitala
GCAGTGGGGAGGTGTTTGAGTGTTTACTTAATATCACACCATATCCAAGTACACTCAGCAGTGGGGAGGTGTTTGAGTGTTTACTTAATATCACACCATATCCAAGTACACTCAGCAGTGGGGAGGTGTTTGAGTGTTTACATTTCAAAGGGTCTTTAAACTAACACATTTACTCGTATTACTTGTATTCTGTGCACAGAGCACATATTGTATGACCAAACGGTATGTACAGGAACAAGCATGTTGTTAAATAATGCTTTAGTGGCACAAACGCACATCTGCACCACCATCCAGAGCTCTATGTGCACTTGATCACAGAGTTCCACGTGTTTCAGGCCAACACTTGTCCATGACACCGGGACCTTTTCTCCATCTAACTGGTTCATGTGAGACCTGGGAGCCTATCAGGAACTCCTTACTTTTCCTCCAGTTGTTTTAATTGTATAAACTGAATGAGGCTAAATTTTAGTTTGTTCCAGGAAGTCATAAGAAAATGCAGCGATTTCACAAATTACAAAACCCAGGGCCAGAGGAGCGTAACTTTTGTAACGAAGAATGTAGGAAAACTCCTTGGGGGTGGGAGGGGGAGCACAGCTGCATCACCGTGGGCATGCATGCACAAAACACCGCAGGAGCAGCCTTGGTCTAGGACATTGTGAAAGTCAGTCTTGAACCTGAATTAAAATGAACACAGTGCACTTTATCCCCCCCAGCCTTGAGGTCATTTCTCCCCCTTCATGTTATTTTGTCATTTCTCACATTTTGTATACAAAGCAAATCACACCCCCCCCCACAGTGTTTTCAGAGACACAGAAAGAGCTCCAGGTCTGTATTATCATGCAACACACTTCAGCTCCTGAGATGAGACCAAGAAAAGACCAGACCGCCACCTCAGCATCAATGCAATTAAACTAAGGAGCTGAAGTGTGGGGACCAAAGAGACTATTCATCAAACACAGTCGCCACAAACCAGGCAAGACACAGAATATAATAATACTGCTTACTCCTACACTGATGACCACGTCAGCCACTTCTGGCTAACGAAACGCAGATGAGACACTACAGTGACAAGAGCAGAAGTTGACTGCAAAGTAACTGAAACAAGCACAACGATGAAAAGTCAAGATGTTTGCCAAGCTGTTTATGTCCGCTTCCTTCAGACACAAGTGTCTGTCTTGTGTACATGGCTGATGTCCAGGCTCTTCCTGCTGGTGACCAACGCAACCAAAACATGGAGATGCTGAGGCATGGAAGCCACTGCTCTGTCAAGGGTCTGAAGGACTGACCATAGTCAGGCTTCACCCTGTAATACTGACATCAGCCGGCAACTATATTAAAAGAAGGGCTTAAAAAACCGTGCATTTTAAAATGTAAACACTTCAAAGGCAAATGCGTGGGGGTTAAGATGAATTTGATTTTTGAGAAGGAGATCCGTTACAGCAGTTTGCAGGGCCACAGTTAGAAGGTACTCAAGTTAGTCAGACCTTCAACAGCTTGTAGCTAAAATCTCTGGGTTCCACATAATGAAATACAGACGGGGCAATTTTTGCTTTCGGGAAGGGCTGGGGGCTGCACTTCAGGATCACAGGTCATCGGAAATGGAAAATTAGCTCCACATCAAAACCAAAAACACAGGACACTTTCCAGAAGCGAGGTCGGCTGCCCAGGCTCGTGAATTCCATCCTAGTTCCAGCTCTCAGGACTCTCATGCCAGACCGGCGCTCTCTCACACAGAGAAGAATGCTTTCATTTGCTTGCATCCGTATGTGACAAGCTATTCCAAATCAACACGCAACTGGCATGGACGAATGCCAACCATGGCCGACTCTCTTGCCAGCATCAATTCAGCCCAAAAGTGAAGCACTGTGGTTTCAGCATATCATGGCATTCTGTATCTATTATTTTTAATTCAATAAAAAGCATGATGACATCATGACTCTCATCCCAGACAATCTAAATCCTTCTGGCCAATTAAAAGCAAGAGTAAGTACGAGTAAGTATCTGCAATCGATTTATATGGAAATTAAGTTTTGAGAGAGGTCGTTAAACACAACGTTACCTTGCAAGATGTCTCCCCCGCTTGCATGTTATATAAACGTACAGGTGACATAAAATGAGCAATGTACACCAACCCAGGGGAAATAAAACAAGGCATTCTCTGAAAAAACACAACCACCACAATACATTTATTCATTTAGCAGACACTTCCAAAAGTGTCTATCCAAAGCAACTTACAACATCTCACATATGTGTTACAATGAGCTAGCCCTGAGTGGCCTTGCTTAAGGACACACCTGGTAGGTGGGCTTCCAACCAGGAGACTTCTGTATCCCAGCCTGATGTTCTACCCATTAAGCCACCAGGTCTCCAGTACTTTACACACCATATGATGACCGAAAACAAAATCTGGAAGCAATTTGGGTCTATAAGCATAGACTGTCAGGTTGCCAAGGTTGGGCTTTTAAGGAGCACTCTATGTGAGCAACATGACATGACTGCACAGGTGCCTGACCTGGCAACCAAGTGCGCATTATAAAAGAATGCAGGCCAAGAAACCTGCAGCTGTCAGGGATAAGAAATTATTCAGCCATTTAGTCTGGCTGTCTCATATGCACTTCCCAAGCACCTTTCTGGGAGATCTGGGAGAGACCAACTTCACTGACAACCTCCATCTCTGGTGCTAAGGTGGAGGACATGAAAATCACAATGAAAAATGGATCATTTTGGGAGGCAGACAAAACCAAATGAACTCTTCTAGATGTTGCTCTGTAAAAGTGACACGCCCCAACCCCTTCACAGCCAATCAGAGACGCCCAGGCTGAGACCACACCTACCAAAGTGGCTCAAGCAGCCTCTCCAGAAATGAGGAGTGAAACTCCACAGAGTCTGCAGCCTACACCACGTCTGTTCAAATGACTCTAGGGAGGGGACAGCGAAAGGAACCACTGGGTTCAACTCGGGTAAGCAAAGATACGCTGGGACAATTAGGCAGTAGGAAAGGGGCCAGCACCATGGAACTGACCTTCAGGTTACGACACGCCACACTTAACAGAGACAGGAAGCACTGTTACCCCAAGCCCACAACTCAGAGTACAGTGTAGCATTAACAGAAGAATCAAATACTTCTTCAGAAAATGGAAAGAGTCTACAGAGGGCTACCACAAGAGCCATGACACACCTCAGTCCAAAAATCAATACTGCCTACTGATCTTGCTGCTTCGCTCAGATTATAAGAACATTCGCTTAACTGTGAACACAAGAACTGGCAGCCAAGGAGCGTCTTTCACTCATCGCCATGACATGACTCAGGAATTTAACATAGTCTGCTGAAGAACTAGGTTATTCATACAAAGCAGACCCCAAGTAATGTCCACATTAGCTAACTAAGACACACTGGAAGAGCCTTCAAGGTGCTCTGCTGCTCTAAACATGCTTGTAGGAAGGAACTCCATCGTAGCAGCTGTATCTCAGTCAGGAGAGGCACCATCTGGTTGCATTCACAAAACAGCGGCAATAATGATGCTAACGGTCAGAGGGCGACACTTACAGAAAGGTAAACTCAAGGCACCCTTTACACAATACAACCTCTACCCCTCCCTCACTTAAACAATGAAGGCAGCACCAGAGTGGCAAAGTCTACACTGTTCACATGAACTCTCTCATCCATGAAAGGAATGGCTCACGTTTGGTAGGACTGAACGATTTTTTTTAACCTGCCTCTGTGGGAGCAATGCATTATGGGTTTGGACTCAATCTAACACAAAATTCCAGACAGGAAAAACTGAGAAAACAGAAAGAGAGTGCTCCATTGACGGCACAGTCCTGAAGAGGGTCTCTCACACACACACACACACACACACACACACACACACACACATATATCGTCTAACAACTAGTGGAACAAGCTCAGGTAGGTTCTGGTTTGGCTACCAAACAGACGCTGAGCAATGAGCCAAAATTTCCAGCTCACTCACAGCCATGAATGCTCAGTATCCAAAATGCCATTATCGAGTGGGCTGTCAACAGATATGTATGGAGCCAAGGGAGGATTGGGCGGTGAGATGGGGGGGGGGGGGTGAGGAGGACACTCCCATGGAAACTAACCTTTTTTTTTTTTTTTAAATCCACCTCTAAAGCCACAAGTTACCATAGATTCCTCATCCATGGAAACCGGACCTAACTGGCAGCACAGTATTGAAATATTCAGCTGAACAAACCCTGCACACGTCTAGCCGACTATCACCGAATCATGCAAAACGGCTATTTCTCTGGTAAAGAAACGTGATGCAACATCTGTAGTGAGTAACATCCTCATCACCCTGAGCAGCACAGTCTCCCAAGAGGAAAACTACGACCGGAACCGGAACACACAAACCCCACTGACGACACCCTCTGGGCAACACATACCACGCCACACATGTAGCAAACTTCCAACAGAAAAACACACTAACAGCTTTTACATTTTACAGTTTTACATCAAGACATTGAGTAAGACGACAACCCACATGATTTTTTTGTTTGTAAGATGTCACTTAATTGAAGTCCTCAGATGCAGCTGGTGGAGTTCTGACATGTCTCACACCTTTCATCTTCACAGCAGGCCCGGTTCACAGATAATGAGTTCACTCTCCCTGCAGTTCATGTGACCTTGATCATACAACCTCAGTACTCCACCCCTCCAACTGGAAATCCATAAAGTGAGCGGACAGCTGGTCACCACTCTACCCTGACATTAAGAGAACATACAGCTCTGTTATGTAACTCACAACCACTGTTAACCCTCAGTTAGCTAGTATACTAACAGCACGTGGGTCTTTAAACATTGCTTAACAAACTGATTCACCTCACAGAGCTGCAGACATTTTTTACATCAAACACCCAATCTTTTAAGTGTCCTTGTTTGTAAAAGTGTAAATTTCCCATTAAAATGATCTCATTCCAGAAGGTAGTTTTCCATTCTGCCATAAACAGCATTAAGTATGAGCCTGTGGAGAAAGCTGTAGACTGTCAATTCTGTATTAGCCATAAACTCACTGGCCAGGATAAGCCAGAATGTACTTAAAAAATTAATAGTAATGCATAACATTCTGATAATGAAGCATGAAGCCACAAACAAAGCCAAAGTCTCAGCCCACCACTTTTTAAAAACTTTTTTTTTTTTATAAAACGAGCCCACAGGGAAGGCTTTTAAACTCGCACAGGCTGGACTCACAGCAAGATGCCAACGCGGCCTCCCAGCTGCTACGGTTCGTGTTACCATGCAGAAAAGAGGGCACCAAAAAGGGTTGAGGATGGGGGGGCAAGCACGTGAAAAGGCACGCTGCCAGAATCAAGGCACATCAACGTCAAGCACACCAAAAGACACAGACCAAAGAGAGTTCAGCAGAACTACAGAGAGGGAAGGACTTTCAGCAGGAGACACACACTTTACCTGTCAAACCATCAGCACAAAGTTCACTCAACAATGTAAGAATTTGTGTCACAAATCCAGTAACCATTACTTCACCTTCTGCTTTTTACTGCTATTAAAGTCAAGTACAATCTTGTGTAAAGCTGAACAAAAACAAACTTCTGAGCAACAAATATTTATGCATAAACACATTCACTCCCAAACATACCATTATTGTGAACAATGAATGAATGCAACTGTGTGACAAGAGGAGCTTCTAGAAAGGTGCAGGAGGTTCGAGGTACGCAGTACCTGATGAGCTCTCTCTCGTTCTACTGACAGCCGCTTCTTCAGAGAGAAGTGGTGTTTCCACATCTCACAACCCCGCTGGCCTGTATCACGAGCCGGAACACCAGGCATTACATGACAACAGCGATGCCAGCAGACAGGCCAGAAGAGCGCATGTCCAAGGCCAAATGCCGCATGCTCCTGGGCCAGGAACCGTCTCCATTTCATAAGGCCTGCACAACTGAAGGACCCTCTGTAATGTGAGATCAGACCAACCCGTGGTGATATCAGATGCTGTGTACCTCATACCTTATTAATAAAGAGTCTTCAGTAACCATGTTTTGGAAAAGGGATGGGGCCTGAAAGGAGAAGATCTAAACAGCCAACAACCACCATGCATGCCTACATGTCATGAAGGACAGAGCGAGAAGTGTGCAGGACAGCCAATGGCAGAAGACATTCTTGACAATGGTGGCAAGTTGAGGATGATTTGCTATGGCACATAATAATGCTGATGCATCAAAACGGTGTAGTGATGATCTCAGACCCAGGAAACAAAACACAGCAAACTGTGTGCTGTGATGAAGGACATACAAAAAAAAAAAAAAAAAAAAAAAAGTGACAGGACTGAAAGGGGAGTCTTTATACTGCAAAATCAGTAACATGGTCCAATTTGTCAAACATGAAGCCACAGCACTTGACACAGAAGGATGATGCAACATGGTTTAAAAAAATTACACATATTGTGGAAAAGTCAAATAACATGGGAAATGAGTAAGAAAACTCATTGAGCCAGAGCAAAACTGGTAACAGAAGCTACAGGTTAGAGAAGGTGTGGCCAGTTTTTCTTAACATTGTGCTGGGGGGGAGGTCAGTAATCACACTCAGACACTTAAGCAACACTGCATAAAGAAATGCACACTTCAATCATAAACCTACTTGCATGTCATCTGGTAGCCACAAGTGGACATACTCACAATCAACTGAAGTGAACCAACATTCACGCTTTGAGCCCAGTCCACCATTCTAACTGACTACACAATAGATGTTTTTACCCCAAGAAGCAAAATACTCTTCAAGGTATTCCCCCCCAAAATAATGGACCATGAACAAGATGATAAATTATCTGCACGCCAGGCACAAAAGTTACTTGCAATAGCTGCAAATTGCCCACACTCCATCCTCAACTTCAAGGTAAGACATGCATGAAGAGGCAGGGAAGGCCCCACAATCCTACATATCAGCCCTGGTTCCACTAAAGGCTGGAAATACAGCATGAAGTGAAATCCTATACCCAACACAAACACCTCTCACACCTCCCACCAACCCTTCACACCTCCAGCAGCTCACAAACGTACAGCTTCAAAGCAGCAGTAAAGAAAGTGGCACATGTATGATTTATAAAACATGTATGATAGTGCACATAAGACCATAAAAACTCACTTCACTGCGTACAACGGTAAGTTCAAGATGAAAACAAGTGTAATCAGGGCAACAATGGAAGACTGTGTGTGTGTGTGTGTGAGACTGTCGCTGCCCCTTCCCCCAACACGTTAGTTATGCAACATTTCTGCACCAGTGGTACGAGTTAACACAAAAGCAGAATGCCTGCATGCCATTTGAAAAGGCCAGTGCCTAAAGGTATGATGTAATGTGACTTGTGCTCACCGAAGGGCAGAGTATGAATCACAGTCAAGATGTCAAATGCGGTTAGGGAACTGCTCCTCTCTCCTCTTCCCGCTGAGTGAGATTAAGTGAAATGTGACTAGTGATGCCGTGGTAACCAGCTCTAAACCTATGGCTTAATCATGTGGCCCCAAACTGCTTCTGCATGAGAAAGCTCCCCACAAACATGACCCGTCAGTCACGAGGACTGCCCTTTTTTTGCGCTTAGTCTGAAACGGCTCACACACACACAACCGCAAACAGAATTCACCTTCCAATTAGGGAAAAACCCAGTTTTACTGGATTTGGCCATAGTGTCTCGTTTCATCCTGGCAAGACGTTCTTACCATCAAGCCAAAACAGACCACGAGAGCCAACAGATGGATCCAATACTCTCGGCAGCACCATCAAGAAAAAGAAAAAAAAAAAAAAAACTCCAAGCACCACACCACCTCCAAGGCTATAAACCCATATCTTCTAAAAAGAAGAGCCACTTTAAAGAGGGTACTGACTGCAGAGCACATAGGAGCCCAAACAGGCTGATGAAAGGACGCTTTAATGGAAGGGAGCAGCTCAAGAGTGCACTGTGAAGCTGTAGATTACAGAGGTACACCCCACATGATGGGACAAAGCATGCTAAAACGGGGCAGTGGTCCGATGTTCTGAACCTGCTCCGCCTCCGTTTCCCATCCATCCTCCCCTGGTTCATGTAGATAGTTCTGCAGCTAGGTTCAGCTGTGTCTTCACAACTCCAATATCTAGCACTTTCTCACCATCGCTTAATTACCTCAAACCAAAGCATCCAGAGGTACCATTTACCTGAACAAAGCTCTGAAAGACCATCCATGTTGGCCCCCTGCCCGAAACTTCTATATGTTTAATTCCTGCCAAGGTAAAATGAGCTACTGCTAATTCCATGTGTGCATTCCTTGATCTTATTACATTTTCATGGCAGGGAAAAAAAAATTGCATGTAATGATTTCCTGAAACAAGGGGCTTCACCCTTGGCAGTAACTGGATTCTATGAAGCTTTGAAGACAAAGCCATCCAAATCAAAAGCACAACATCATGAACTTACTTCCCTCATTTTCTCTGCGGTTCGCACGTGTTCAACTCGTTTCATGCAGTTTGGAGTGCGGTATTAAAACAATTACCTGATTTGTTTAGCCTTTATGAAAACATGAACTCAAACTTCACGTCAAACGCAATTAAGGCGCCCTTGATATTTAGTGTCGTTAGAGGCAGCTCTGTGATAGTCAACACATTACGCTGTCATGTCTCCTGTTCACGGCTTTCTGTGATATGTCAGCACATGATATTAGCCCTTGAATATAATTGCAGCTCTAGACAGAGCTGTTTAATCCTTTCATCAATAGCGATTCCCAAATGCAGACAGCATAACAAAAGGCGATTTTCTAATGAAAAGGGGAAAGGAAAGACTGTCCCACAAAAAGAGATTTCACACACTCTGTATACGGCTGCTGGGACTCCTGACAGGTCACCACACAGGCCATGCTCTCCTGGTTTATCACAAGTGGGCCGTCCCTTTGTTTCTGCTACAAAGGAAACAGGGCACAAGGCCCGGTCCTTATCTGTCAAGAGAAAAGCAGTGCTTGAAACCAGGCTGCATCAGCCCCATTGGAAAAGGGAAGACACTAGGAACACTTGGCAGACAGGACTGCTAAGCAAATGACAGCCATTGTTCAAAATCCCTCATGTTGTCTGTTTTCCTTATGGTGCCCATGGAGTTGTGTAGTTTTACAGGTGCTGAACGACCCTCATTAGCAGCCATACCTGGATGCACGTCTTAAATCTCCCAGCTGCGGTGTTGGATGAGACTCGGCACACCTGTGCTGTTTGCACACAACGCTGTTCACTTTACTGATGTATTTACAGGGTAAAAACTCACGTCACCTGGGGTGATAAACACTTAGGAACAAATTTAAATGCATTTTTGTGAATGATAGAGTTCTAAAAATTCACTGGAACAGCCCTACTTACTGGCTTAGAAAAATACTGAGATAGCAGTTGAGATGGGAAAGGGGAGAAGAATAAAAAAAAAAAAACACACTCCCAAAATTCCACACCATCACGTAGGCCTACGGTTGTTGCAGATTAATTCTTTTCACACACTCAAGAAGTCCATTCAACAATACAAGTCGTACACACACAAAACACATGAATCCTGATGGACACAGTGACAAACACTTCCTACACTTGCAGAAATTGTCTGAAATTTCAAATTCTAAAACAAAACAAAGGGAGGTCTGCTGGATTTCAAGAATCTGTGCTATCTAAGCAAACATGAAGCACGGGGTCACCATGCGTACCATTCACAGCTACATGCAAAACTGGGCCATGGATCTGATGTGCAGCTCCAAGAAGAAAGACTGTAAAACACACTGAACACATCTACTTTTAACCACGCAGCTGTAGTCATATGCTGTGCACAGCTGCACATACTGAACATCACCCTTGATTCAAAAGCCCCAACACCACAAGGCAACAGCAGCTGGTACAGCTGCAAAACGAAAATGCCGTCATCTTTGTGCTTTAAGAACTCCACATGGTCTTCACACGATGGTCACAAGACAATTTCCGACAAACACAATGCGTCTAAGCTTGTTGGGTGTTGTCTAGCTCCCGTCACACAGTAGAAGGACGTTTACACAACAGGCCACCGAGTTCTCTTTGTAGCCAATCCTACCTTTTAGGGCTAGGATGTAAAGTCATCTCCGTAAATTTAGAGAGGGAAGATCATCTTCCCAACAAGGACATGGAGGAAGAGGCTATGAAAAGCTTCAGAAGCCTTGGCCCCATGATCCAAATCACTCCCACATTCAGCAACTGGTGTTCAAAAAGACGACAGAAGTTAACATCAGAGTTTTAATTGGCTGACAGAAGGGGCACTCTGCAGTTCTCTTTATTACATCGAAGTCAATTTATAACAACATCCTCAGGGAAGCTATTGGTCTGACCAACAGATAAATCTGGAGTTTCTGAATCTACGCTCCAAAATCTTGTTTCAATGGTGCTGAAACTTGTAGGCCTTGAAGGAAAACTGACAATGCTCTAGAGTAATTTGCTCGGGAAGCGTATTTAGTGTACATTGCAAACTGTACCTGGAAACATAATTCAAACAACTACTGTACAGTGGCAGAATTTCCTAAAACAATAGTTGTGTTATACATTCTTAACTTAAACACCAGAGGTGGACCATAGGTGAGAAGATCTTAAACAATTAGAAAGCTAATGCTCATTCAACACCATGTGACTGAAAACCAACCCAAATAAGGATAAACAGATGCTTTGTGATTGTGGAAAGTTCGCCATTTGTGAAATAACTGCATAAAACACTGAACCTCAGACAGGAAAAAAAAAAAAAAAAGTTCAGCTAGGAGCAGCAGAAGTAGAGATTCAAATGAGTATGAAAAACAACGTTCAAACAACTTCAACTGCACATGTGCACAATCACACAGACACTTCAGACGTTTAACACACCGTCCATTTGTTATATCTGCTCAAAACAGGCTGCCTCGGTCACCTTGAAAATTTATATTCTTACATTTTATAACTGCCGATACTTAAGATCACTCAAGTTAATGCTGGAAAGCCAGAGCCAGCAAACACAAAGGAAAAAACTAGAACTCACAACAGGACTGAACAAAACACAGACACAGGGCACAGAAAACACTCCCCTTGCACAGCAGAAAAGACAAGCGTCCCACAGAAACAGTCTGCAGGCGGAAACACACAAGCGTAGCGGTAGACTTGGACACTTTCTGGCAGGTCTCAGCGTGTTATGTTCTCTTTGGCTGGAACATGTGCAGAGGTGTACCAGGGGTGCATGCCGCCAAACATGACAAAGTGGTTTGATTAAGTGATCGGTGACAGTCCTAGATGAGCTACCGAACGTGGAAACCATTTCCATCAACATTTGACGTGTCGGTCACCGAGTTACACAGGATATCTACAAACCACAAGTTAGGAAAGATCCATCAAAACACAAAGCTGCCATATGAACACAGGGAATGACCTGCTAATGAACAACACACCTGTGGGGGTGTGGAGGATGTGACTCATGTACAGCAGTGTAAAAGCAAACACAGGGATGTGGCAGACACACTGCAGGGACCAGAGAGGTGAGCTCTGTGTGCGTGTGTGTGTGTGTGTGGACACAAAGGACTAAGGCTCGACTGCCAGTCGAGCTGCTCTGCTCCACAAGTCCAGGCCGGCAAAGCAAACAGCTGCTGACAGCTGCAGGGCCTCACCTGACACCAGACCACAGCAGAACCGGAGGCCGATGGCTTTGTTAAGTCGAGCGCAGGACAGACCGGAGATGGATGCCATCTTATTGGTGATATTGATCACACGTTGACAGCACGTCTTCCCTCCACTAACAATATGTTTAAATCCATAGTATTTTAAAATAAAGTTACTTTATATAAATTGTCTGACTGTTACAGATAAAGATCAGGAAGCAGAAGCTCAGAAATGCACTTTTTTTTCCCCCTTTTTCACTTTGCCACTATCAGCAATGTGTCCAGTCGCTGCAGAAAATCACCTGAAGAATTAATAAAAATAAATAATGTCTTCTCCATGAACACAACAGGAAATGTACAATAAATCATCTATTAAAATTAGACACCTGTCACTCAGATGGGTCGAACTGCTCTTGTAGCTGGGGAAGAGTAACAGACCACAATGATATATTAATGCACTAGCTTTGAATACTTTTCAGAAACAGCATGGGGGGATGGGTGTGAATTAAGAAATATGACTGAGGGGTAATCTATTCACAGAGAGAACTTAATTTGTGCATCAGACATACACACTGTCAAGCAAGAAGAAGGGTGTGTGTGTGTGTGTGTGTGTGTGTGTGTGTGTGTGAGTGTGTTGGGGTGGGTGGCAGCTCAGACAGACTTGTTCTGCACACAAACATATTCAAGTTTTTGGGAGAGGGGAAAAGAAAAAAAAAAAAAAAATGGCAAGCAGAAAAATACGCAAGTTATATTCCCACCTGAGGTATCGCTACAGTAGGTCACCCTCTCTCAGCAACACGGTTAAACAAAGCCACACATTCTTACTTAAAGGTGTGCTCAGGCAGGAGGTGCAAGAGGGCTAAACACAAAGGTGGACATCACATAAAATCCACAGGAGCAGCATCAGTACCACTGCCTTCCTTGGAAAGCAGAACAGAAGTGAGTAAAGGCATCACCAATAAGGGAAGCTGAGGGGTATTTCAGACTGCATTTCAGACTGCAAGTCATGCAAGTGACCACCCATGCGCATTTGTCTTTAAGAATCCATGCCTGCAAAAAGCATGCATGCAAAGCACAAGAGGAACTTCACAGCGGCTCTCACGCCAACACATGCTGTCTGCACACATTTACATACTAAAGCAGCAGCGCAGAAAACAGTTTGGGGTCATCAAACGGCTGCTGAACGCAAGCAGGAGCATTATGTGAACTTTCAGGCACTGAAGCGCCTTGTCTAGGCCTTGGCAGAATAACACTGACGTGGAGAGATACTGGACTCCAGAAAAGAAGGGGGTCATTATTCAACAGAGTAAGCAGCTAATTAAGTGAAACCCTCTGCAGACATTACCATGAAATCAATTACATTTTTACATTTATTCACTTGGCCTTTGCAACTCTCTTCCAAACTGTGGCATGACTGCCAATCTAGCATCACAGAAGATACCATGGAGTCACGCGTCTGCTGCTAGCTGAGGTGACGTTCTCCTAGCCCTCTCACCCCACGTGACGTGGTCTCAGGAGTGATGGGACTTCTGTAGTAAGATCACTTTTAAGTAAGATCACTGTTACTACCCCGCATTCCCGTGTGTCACAATAGCGTAATCGGTTACCAAACAAAAGCACTATGTGAATGGGCCTTTTGAACAAAATTCAATCAAGACAAATATTAATAGCCTTGTGTTATTAACATCCAATCCCAGCTAGTTCTACAAGACTCAAAACGCACTGCGCTAAGGGTGCAATTACGAGCACGTAGTGAATATGAGCGAGTAACACACAAGCGCTGAACGCAACCAGGTCAAAGCCAAAACTGCCTCTTCCCAATCATCTGGCTTCTTCTGTGGTAGCACCACTACACAAACAAGTAAGCCTGCCCTGAAGTACACAATTCCATTTTTCCTGTCACTTGGGGAAAATGCAGCCCGCCACCTAGTGGCTAGGAGGACATAAAGCACCATGTGGTGGAGGCACCTTCACACCATCTGGGCTACAATGTTACAGTTTCGCAGCTGCCATTCTCCACTTTTGACAAGGGCACAAGACCAGACACACCTGTGAAAGGACATTCATCTACCAAACCTCACCATGCCTCCATTAAGGTAGGCACCTGAAACTTCCCTGCACCAACAAAAATTTCCCTTTCTCAACTTCCACCAAGCCCCTTCGTATTCAGACTGCACGACACCACCAAAACCTTCAAGCTCGTTTCGCCAACATAAAGTTGAGATTGAGGCCAACAAACACACACGCACACACCCACACACAGGGCAATGCTGACCATCCCTGCTGCAGCACGTCTCGCCTGCCAAACACCACAAGGTAAAGTTGTCCTTCCTGTTTGGCAGCTCCTGTCTGTAGCCTCCTCATCGCTCAAGGGCTGTTAGCCAATATGCCACGCCAGCCAGCACTCTTTCAACACCTCTGGTGGCGTATTAGAGCGGAAAGGTGGGTATGGGTCTCAAAAATGCTTAGGAGTGCCTCATCCCAGCAGGACAGTCGGCACTGACAGAGCCCTGTCACTCATCAGCACACCATGTCATCAGGCTTTGCGTAAATTAGCACTCTTCTCAGGAGTGTGTATAAAGACACTTCTAAAGTCTTCCATTCTTTGCATAAATTACAAACAGGTCAGACATTTGTCAACTTATACTTAAATAATAATAAAATTATATATATTATACACAAACACGCATGCAGACAGGAAAATTTTACAATGACGCAATCAAAATAATTTCTGAAGTTAATAAGTGGCTAAAGTACAACATTAACGACGTGCTAATGGATGATAATTCTGTTCTGCGTTAAGGTTCTGTGTACAGTGAGACAGTGTTCTGTAGCTGCAGAGCCGGAACAGGGTGAAGTGAAAACTCCGATGAGGAGACGCTTAAGATGCTAAACTATGAAACGTGACCGATAAACAAAGTAAAGCATTTTGAAAGAGTAAATATAACGCAGCACATTCATGTGAAAATGCTGATAAAGTCTTAATTCACGCATCGCAGGGAAAAGCGTGCGACTTTCTACGTTCTGAATTACAGGCTTTTACTTTGTATTAGCGGATACCACAGACCAGTAAATGCATTAGCGCCTCTCGTTCGCAACTCGATGTAATAAGCATCCGCTGCAGCTGGCGATTCGCTAACATGCAGGAGGAATTAAACACAGGTCATCGATTCTGTCCAACACTGATAAAAGCCCACTGATCAGGCTCTACTGTTCACTTGGTCTGAGGCTTCAGTAGTAAAATGAGCCTCAGACAGGCGAG
>JABJVR010022151.1:61819-76689 GCA_025773905.1 Chitala chitala
GTACACTGTCCTCTCAAAAAGAACACTGGCCTACCATGACATGCAGCCTGTAAAAATGATTCCTTGTGGAGTAATATGAATGTGTGTGGGTGACCTAACCTGTTGAAGACATATTAAACAGGGGGAACTAATGTAAGATGTCAAAAAATGTTTGAATGAAATGCACAGTAAAGCAATCTGAAGACACAGCTGAAAACACCCAAAAACAGCACAGTGGGACAAGACCAACACCAGTTGCAAAAACCTTAACACTAACATTGTTCAGGTTAACACCCTGAGGCAGACACATTCAAAACAGGAGACTGAAATAGCAGGAGACACACTGCAGTAAATAATTTCAAAAAGACTACTAAAACTAAGGATGAATTTTATATATATATATGTTTAAAACACAGTCTCTTCAATATGTTGGGACAAAAAAAAATTAAAAATTAAAAATCTAAAAATACATGTAGCTGCTGCCTCAGAAAGTCTTTTTTTTCCTTCTCTTTCAGGCAAAAGTGAGGAGTACCAATAATGTCTGTCAGAGGGAGAAGCAGGAAAAAAAAGCAAAGGGTTTCTGCTGCCAGACTAACACACCTACACATTTGGTAGCAGCCTGTTCCCCCCCCCCCCCTTACTACTTCCTGAAAAGGAACATACTGAGAAGCGTATATTTATATAAAGTCAGTACTTGGCATGTCTGCATGCAGCGTATCAGCGTTTCAGCCCTGCTTCGGCGTTACACTGTGGCCTGTTCGCATTATACTGCTAGTGCAGCATTATTGTGACACTCCATCTTCTATTACTCTTTCTTTCCAGGATAATCAATACCAAAGACCATCTAGGCCCGGGGAAAGGCAGGTCCCATTTCTGTCTACGGTGCCGAGAGGGGGTGGAAATTTCTATGCCGCATTTGTTAGAGCGGACCCAGGGCTGAATATGCCTGTTTAAAGTACTAAATGCATTGGTGCTGTTAAAAGAGCAAAAGCTCGTTTCCTACCGTCTTCACCCCTTACAGACTGAAAAGCAAAAACCAGAAGTGTCTTTATTGTAACAGTAGAAAATGCAGAAATATCATATTTAAGCACAATCAATACATTCCATTAAGGTACCATGTATATTCCCGTGGCGATGGCAAAGTTACAAATGCTTGCAAGAAATTAACCTTGAAAGAGCTTCATACTGCAGCAGAAAGAACAAGGAAGTCTCTTAGCCTTCATAAAAAAAAAAATAAATAAAATAAAAAAAAAAACATTTCTGCTAAACAGAGGAAACCTATGATCTGGCAGAGCACTGCTCAGAATGGAACAGACAAGCCAATAACATGAAACTATTAGTCAGGTACAACTAAACTCAGTGCTAATGTAGTATTTTTTCCAAGCGCATTGTCAGAAAAATGAAAAAAGAAAAAAAAAAAAAAAAAGAAAAAAAACTGATCCAAAATTCACAGAGCACCAGATTCTGCAAGGATGCCAAGTTAATAGACAACAGACACATGAGGTACAGGTGATGAAAGTAGGTGCGGATGGTGAAATGAGGTATTAATACTTCATCCCATTAACATGTCACTCATTTATTTAGAAGAACACAGATTACTCCCAAATGTTTTCAACTAAAAGCTAAGATCAAACTGAAACCCTCATCACAAGCCTCACTTAAAATTGTATGTCTGCTCACCTACCCTGAAATAAACAGACACACATTATCTACCCAGGGGATGGTCAGCGAGCAAGGAGCCCATGTTTGTTCAACACTAGTCTACCCATCGGTGGCACCAGTGCTCCCATTTACCAGCATATCTTTCAGAAGGTCCCATCAACATGCCAGCAGGTTCACACCCACTGTGAAGCTTGTGAGTGGTGTCTGACTACCCTGTATTCAGGAGGACACCTGCCCCCATCTGCTCGTGTTCCTTGTAACCTTCAGAACAAACCCGAAGGCCTGCTGTTCTGTCCACCACGCAGCTCAACACCACTGTTGAAGCTGAGCTCTCACAGTATTTACTCCTTGGATTGTAGGACCACGTTGGGTCCTTCAAGCCTGCCAAAACATCTGTTTAATGTCCTGAGGGGTTTTTACATATTCTGCAACTACAACTCAAATTTACAGTCTTATAACATCTTAACCATTCATCAGGGCAGACATTGAAACATTTGTGTCTTTTTCCCCTAAAGAAAAAAGAAAAAAAAAAAAGACTTAAAAATAATTGATGCCAATAGTAATTACCCTTACATGCAGGAGCTGAATTACACAGAAGCAGCTCGCTACAAAAGAAAATAAGGTACAGCTAATTTTATAGTGTTGACTGAGCAGCAGATAACAGATGTGAAAGTCTACATCACAGCTTATTCAGCAGCCACCAGGCACATGACCAAAAGCACAGAGGAGGTCAAAACCTGTTTTTTATGCTTTGTGGTTTCTTTAGTTATACAACATGACAATGCAAGTCAGACACAAGGCCACCACCAACATGGCTCCTTGGTCCACTGCTGCTATTAAATTATGAAAGTTCTTGTTGCACATTAGCCGAACCGTACAAATGGTCTCCTCAACTCACTCAGCAAAAGTGCATTATTGTCACTGCAGGTATCCCAGCTCCTCGAAGCTGTGGGTTATACCAGCATTCAGCTTAGTGGTTTGGTGCTGCTCCCTTTGTAGGAAAAGTGTATGAAAACCATAAATATCATCACAGGCCAACAGAAACCGTTCCACAAGCTAGCCATGGGCTTGGAACGGCACCTCCCAGGAGAACGTTCAAGAGGCAGAAGAGAACGCACTCTGAGGTAAGACTCATACTGCTTACCTCACAGACACGAGCTAATGGCAGTACAGCCTCAGTTAAGTAACGATCTGACGAGGCCTCAATACGTCAAAGACCTCAGTTCAATTACTTAAGCATATCAATTACGTGAAACACCGAAGATGTCCTTTCCCATCCTGGAACAGCTACCTAGAGTATGAAAACAACCAAGTGCTGATGCTTTGTCTCCAGACATTCTGTTGTCAACTACACAGAAACCTTAAAATTAATTTAAAAAATCATGTCTGCTCTCCAGAGTACTGCACCAATTTTGATAATGCTGTAATATTAGTTATACACACCATTACAATCATATTTCACCAAAACCAGCGACAGCTGTCAACATGTCAGTTTGCCATATTTCTTCCTAATCTACACTACCTATATCACCTACACTACACGTGTACATTAATAAATAACATATATTTCTAAATACAAATATCTGGCAGATGGTAAACATATAAAAAGGAAATGACCTTTCATCTATTTAGTAGCGCGTTTCACTTTTTTATTATTAATCAGATTTAAGATGGTAACGGGGTTGCAGCCATGGTAACAGGGCTGACCAGAGCAACAGGACTGACAGAACACTGATTTTGATGTGTCATGTGAGCAAAGCATCTGCATGTCTACGGCTGTGACAGGACCTTTCCTTCTCTGCTGTACTGAATGGAATTCTACTAATGTGCTTTAACTTGATCATGACAATCTTACACAAATCAACATTGTTACTCAGAAAAATTAACAGGGTTGACAGTAATAGGGTTGGCTATTGCTAGCAATAAGCAAAATAACAGTTGAAGGTCACATTATATTTTATAGATATTATCAGTGTAAATTACATTTTTGAAATTTAATCAATTTATTGTAAATTATACTGTTTGCACCATTATTTATCAATGTTTTCTTTATGAGGATAACAGGGTTGATATAAAAGTAGTGAACACTAATAAATTGATATGTTTCAACTGTTAAACTATTTAACAAAAAAAAAAAACTAACAACAAGAGCACAATTTAAACATTTAAATGTAAAATTTTTTACTTGTGTACATTCTACCAAAAATTTGAGTGATCACAGAGAGGGATGAGTGAAGCCCTGCACGCTATCTTGATGTTCTGTTCACCACACACACACAATAGGATTTGAATACCAGCGATGCAGGACAGCACCAGGAACTCCCACGTGTTCTAGACAGGCAGCACTGGGGTCGGAGGTCAGGGACAGCGTCATTCACCGAACCAGAAACCAGGAAAATAAATAAAAATGGGCGTGGTACTTCAACAGACAGCAGCGTGTAGGTCAGGGGGCCATCATAAGACAGTGGCAAAACAAGGAACCAGTGAAAAGCTGATGAAGGATACTGGACAGGACACTGCACAAAGCACTATACACACACACACGCACGCACACACCCACATATTCCTGCCTCTTACAAGAGGAGTCTGCACTGCCACACCTGTGCACTTAGCATGTATCCTGAGAGCTGTGTGTTCCCAACACAGGGCAACAGGCTGACATTTCTCATTCTCTCTCTCTCTCTCACACACACAGACCCCCACACACAAAAATATGTCTTGTACATCAATTCAAATGTGAAAAGACACCATACTTTAAAAACTACTATTTGTGCCTGGACAGGAAGTACTTCAGGTAGTTTGTGTTAAATCACCTCGTTCACAAAAATAAAACCCTGGAGATCAAAATCAAGACACTCTGAGCTGCAAGGCCTTATGGGTATACCTAGCCTCAGTAAAGGCTGTCTGCCATAAGAAACATTAAATGTTTTTTTTTTTTTTTCTCCAGCAAAAGGTTAGCATTTAAAAATTTGTGTGTGTCAGTTCAGAACAGAAGACATAATTATGACTGCAGTCCTGGCACTTACAGCGAAGTTCCTATTACTCCGTTTCTTGTAACATTTTAAATTCTGATGGCCAGAGTTTGCTTTCACATGTAACACAAAGTCAGACTAAATGAGTGTTAATCTTACAAACAGTAAAATCTAAACACTTCAGACAGCTGACCTATTCTATCTGGAAAAACATAATAGTAATTCATAACCTACTGTGCAAATTAAGCCTGGCATGTTTCCCCTTCATGAAGCATTCCACGGTAATTACAGAGGAAATTACACAGCAAACCAAACCAACACTGAAACACCCACTCTAAAACTGGAACTGTTGCCAGTGAAGTCTCTGAGTTTACGCTAATCTTCAACACACCAAGTCCCCAAAACCCAACAGACATAACTACTACCATTGATTTTTTTCAGAAATATTTAGATGTTTTGTGCCACAGAGGTTCAAAGTCTGCTGTTGGAAATGAAACAATCGTACAAAAAAAGCTTCCAAAGCACACTGCACTTCTACACCAGAGCACATGTCAAAGTCATAAGGCCCATATGGGCCTGGCTGGCTCCTGCTGCTGGAGAACCAACCACGTGGGATACACACACAACCATGTGGAAACATAAACAGAACATCTTTACACGAGTCATGTTGCCTTTATTCATTCAGTGCTCTGTGGACATGAGCCACCAGGGAGTCCCAGCAGCATCCATTAACTTCCTTCTGCAATCAACTCAGAGCAGTGAAGCGATTTTCAAAGACTTCGCCACCTTTCAGAGAAATAAATCCAAGAACGCTACTGGCCGAACGCTCCAAGCCAAGCACGTCCACATCAAACAGAAAGAAGGTCCTCAATATCTTCAGCCGACACACAGCGACTCCTGGTTCCAGGGTTTCCATGGCCCTGGAGGCTGAACATCAATCTCACACCCCCATTTTCTCAATGAATGGAAGACCTATGAAATGACCATATGTTATCTAACCCAGTGTTACAGCGCTTTCCCACCAGCTCACAAAAATAACAAAAACAGCATGTTCTTCAATTTGCAAGTTAGCAACACCTCACTTGCAAACACGACTCTGGTGTTCTTCTGTCATCCGAATAACTTAAGCACTACAATACAGATGTCACTATTAATGACAAAATTATGTGTAACCTATTATAACTTTAGAGATTTATATGCTGTTTAAGATCAACAATAAGACTTCTCACTGGACCTAAAGCCAACTTGCTCTACAGCTACTCAAAGCCACGTCCTTAGCCCCTGGACCAACATGTTTAAATTTTGCCATTTTTCACATTTCAGCTGAACCAAGTTTGGACTGAGGTGGATACTCTGCCACGGGGTGGATGCTTTTCCAAGTAGACTGGAGCAACACTGAATCTGAGGAGACAGTGTCACTGCACAAGGGGGGGGGGGGGACCTGGAATATGCTAATCAGTGGGCACATTAATATTTCACCACACAGAAGTTACCTCACTCTTTACCTTCCCTTTCAGGCGAAATTACATTAACCAAACAGTTACTCTGCACTATTAATACAGCACTATTATCAGCGGTTTTAAGGACTAACTGAAGTTCAGCAAGAATTTACCCTTACAGTGACAGGAAGTCACATCCTATATCAATATGAAGGTTGAGAACAGTGAATTTCAATTCTTGCAGTTTGATTTAAAAAGTGGCACCTAACCACAATTTTGAAAAGCAACTTTGTCATTAGAGTTCATGAAAAAAAAAAAAAAAAAAAAAGGTTTGAATTGATCTGATGCATGGTAAAATAGACACAGCTGTCTGGGCTTTGTAGATCACACCACTGGGGCCCTTCTGCAGCCAAGCCTCGACTCCGTAACACACACACACACACACACACCACGTTCCTTAGGAACACAGCACGTTTCCTCCACAGGGAAAGCTGCATTCAGCCAATCAGTGAAGCAGCCACTGGCTCTATGCTGACCTGGTGAAAAGTAAGGAGTCACCGTAACAAGGTGCACCAACTTTACGGTTTAACGTTCGTAAGGACAGAGCTGATGCTAGTCCCACTGAAAAAAAGGCATCTCAAACAGATGTTTATGACGTAAGCAAGTGTTTTGGATTCTGTTTTCCCTTCTGCTGGGCTGCACAAAATACTCAAACTCACTTTATGAAGATACTGTAATGTAAAATGTTGAACATTGGGAAAAAAAAATGTATTGTACACCCATTTAAACAGGGTCCATGTGGAGCGGGCAACATTATAAAGGGATCACTCTAGTTTTTAAATGTTATTTCAAAGTATTTCTAAAAATATACTGAACAAATGTTCTACAGATGTCATTAACATGCATTTACGCGTCGCAGATAAGGAGTACAAACGAACATTTTCAGTAACAAAATTACAGGTTAATTGCTCATTTTGAGACGTTATAGCGGGAGTTTTTGAACTTTTTAATCTTAAAGCTCAAATTTAAATCTTACGATCCATTTGGGGGTCAATAGCATAGAACTTTTAATTTTCTATTCTATTTACGAATTACTTTAGCGACCCATTAGAGGCAAGTCTACAACCCAGAATGGCTTACAGTCTGTATTTAAGGAATCGCTGCATTACAGTAATCAAATTAACAATGAATAAAGTAGCAAACATTCTAAAAGCACAAATTGAGGTTATACTGATTTCACATGTTAATCAGACATCATGTTAATGAAAAACAATCTCTCCCTGCCACAAAGCCTTGGTAGCACCAGACAGGTTGGTGTACGCATACAGTTGTTTCTAATAGCTGTTGATACTAATAACAGCAATACCTGAAAGTCAGATGTAGTGAAAATCCAGGTGAATGGAGGTGTATGATGACGAAGGAGAGACGTGTCATTCAGTGTAAAACTCACTCAGCAATAAAAGCCACTACACCGTCCTTTTTCAACATGGATATATTCCCTTTTCGCTTTTAAATGTTGTTCAGCGCCTGATCCACCACATCCAGAAGCTGAACCAAATTTGCTTTCATCGCGCTTAACTCTGAAAGCAGCCAAAACGTGTTCGTTTTAAAAATGATTCATTGTTAATGTCAAGTGAAACAGTTCAGGAAACACAATCCCACCCCAAAACTGCAGATCATCATTTGCACCCACTTGACTGGCCTTCCTACACCCTTCTATGATAAATCAAGACAATCAATCGTAAATATGCAGCAAAAAGCGAAATCGTAACATGATAGTAGAAACTACTTTTTAGCATTTTAAGATTATAAATCTACACCGAATTAAATTACCGGTAACTACCTAACCAGGCAACTCTTATTATATAATACATATTTTAGCGCCGGGATCAGGTTTTACAGCGAATGGACCCCTGCTGTCTCCTTAAATTCTCTTTACATCGTGAAACTATTTACACTCACTTTAAATAATAAATACAAAACACCCATCCGACAGCGCTGCGGTTTCCCTCCCTGTCCTCCAGGGCCTTGCGTGCTCGAAAAAGCCTGATTTTTTTTTCCATTTGCACCTCTTAACATAATCACAGGACAATAACAGTTTTAGTAAATTTAAAAGTGCATCGTTTTAAACACAGATTTCCGGTTTAATGTGGGAGGTGCAGCGTGTTTGTCGCAACGAAAAACTCAGACCGCTCGCTATTCCCTCTAAAACTGATTGATCGGGAGAACAAAGCGACAATCAATTAAGAGATCAAAAGCGCACCGTGCAAAATAACATACACAAAATACAAACAGCAGCCAAACAACATTTTAAAGATTAAAAAACACGCGTAGTGTAGTTCGAGACCATGCAATGTGTTACTACTTTGGGCATATTCAAGTTACGTTAGAGGTAAACACAAGACTTCCATGCGTTGTTTTTCATCGTAGAACCAGGAATGATCAGCATAGGATTAAATATAACGCGTTGTGTCACTTTGATTAAATGGGGAACTTGGCAGTAACAAAGCCGCCTGTGACACAAAGTTTTGCGCTTTAATTGCAGTTGTACCTGAAGCAAAAAATAACCCGGTTACATTGTAGCCTGATTACTTTGCAACGCCGGCTGCCTCGTTGTATCGCATTTTTGGATATCTCGAACACGATTCAGACCACGGATGTAAATACAGAGTCAGTTTAAGGCTTCTTCTTGTCCCTCTTTCCACTATCCCAGAAAAGCGCCATGTTGAGTAAGCCGCACCAGACCTCCGCTCACCCAGCATGATGGTACAGCTTCCTTAGATCTGCAAAAAAATAAACACCTTCAAACGTGCACAGACCTTACCTTGGCTATTGCTTTTCTATACCGCATGATTGCTTGCTGGATAAGGCTGTGAACTTTAATATTCCCATCTCCACACGGAACCACTACCCTTGTTCTTCCAAAGCACACTGTCACTTTCATATTTTACTTCCCAAGATGTTCCACCGACTCCAGATGAAAACCAGTAGGTGTACAGATTCTTCGTGCGCCTCCCGTTGTCATTAAATTTCTTTGGCGTCTTCAAAATTGTATCCAACAGGGGAAACGACAGCGAGATCTTCACCTTTTCCCCATGACTGAGGGTTTAATGAGTGTTTCTGACCACCTGTTTAGCGTCTCCCGTGTGTTCCTCTCCGATTGCTTTAGCCTATGTGGAGACAGCGATCATGTGAGGTAGAAACGAGTCTCCCCGCTCTGGTCAGAGCGAGTACTAACAACCAAAGGAAGGGGAGAGGTGTGGAAAAGTCCCACGGTGACAATACGTACGTAGGAAAGACAGGTCAAGACAAGAAAGTGCATGTCTAGTGGAGTGCGTATAATTAAACACGTTTTCGGTAGTTTCTGCATTTATGGATTTTGTAATTGCAAATGAGGGTATGAATATATTAAAGAAACAATTGCATAATTTTAGTGGTTTGTCTAAATTCAAACCATTGTACTACATTCTGGTTTTATATTTTGTTTCCAAGAGGTCTAGATCACCTAAGTTCCACTTTAAAATACACTTTGGATGTATGATAGATATATCTTGCTTAAATAAGGCATACTTTTGAAGCCACCTTCCACCTCCATTCTTACTTGCAGTACTCCTTTTAAAATCAAGCTTTAAGGTAACAAAACTTTGCATTTCTGACATTTGTACTATGTACCAGACCTCAATTTTAACCCAACTCTGTAAAAAGCAATTTGCAAGCTACAAATCCTCATGTCTGCTTCATGAATATTTAAACTTCCTGCATCTAGGGACTGAGAAGTATGGCTTACTGAATTTTCTTACATGGACTGTTTTCATACTTCAGACATTTCATGGCCCTGACTAAGATAAACGTCTTCCCCAAAATATGGCCTTTTAGTAAACTGTGCTGCACTACACACTAACCTTGAGGCACAGCAGAAGGTGGTAATTTCATGTCAGAGACAGTATGGATTAGAATCAAAATCAGGTTTATTGCCAAGTCTGTTTTCACATACAAGCAATTTGTTGTGGGAATGTGGTGCAAAAAACTGTCTGGAGAGAGAGAGAGAGAGAAAAAAAAAACATTAAATGAAAAGGTAGGAAGGGTAGGCAGTACTTCAAACAGATGATATATAACATTTAAGAAAACAATACATGTTAAATAGTGAAAAAGACCAGTGTGCAAAACACAGTCAGGTTGAGTTAGTGAGTATATATAGTGTGGAAATGTAAATGTAACGTATTCTGTTAATGAACACATTGTGCTGGTGTATGTATTAGGACTGTCAGCAGGGGGTCTTGGGCCTGGTTGATTAAGGCATCCGCAGATGGGAAGAAGCTGTTTTTGTGCCGTGCAGTTTTGGCCCTGATTGATCGCAGCCTCTTGCCAGAGGGTCATGTCTCAAAAAGATCGTGTCTGGGAGGGGGATGGGGATGTGGCCTCAACGCTTCTCGCTCGCTTTAGTGTCCTGGAGTTGCGTAGTTCATGAAGCGATGGCACATTGCAGCCAATCACTCTCTAGGCAGAGTGAATGATACGCTGCAGTCTGTCTTTGTCCTTGGTAATAGAGGCAGAGTAGCAGACGGTAATGGAGCAGGTCAGGATGGACTTAGTAGTGAGATGTACCATCATCGTCTGTGGCAAGTTGAATTTCTTGAGCTGCCAGAAGTACATTCTCTGATGTGCTTTTTTGGTTGGGGAGCTCATGTTAAGATCCCATTTGGGGTCCTGGTTGATGATGGTGCCCAGAAAGTGAAAGGATATGAACAATAGTGATAGGGGAGTCACAGAGGGTGATGGGGTGGGTTCCGGTGAGTTTTTCCTGAAGTCTACTATCATCTCCACCATTTTTAGGGCATTCAGCTCCCAGTTCCAGAAGGGGAGCCATATAGCGCAGCCATTTACGAAGCTAATTTTATTAATTTCTGAACATGTAAGATGTTTTCACCCAAACCAGTGTTAGCTTTTTTAGCTGTACTGGTGATCCTGTTCTTGATGCAGGTTATGTTTAGTGCCTTATCAGAAGGTATAACAAAATGGATTCTGATTGTGACCTGTGGGTTACATGTCTGCTTCTTAGTAACAGCTAAGAATATATGAGCTGCCAGTCTGTAGCTTGCCAGTTCAAGTCTCAGGAAGGTGCCTGAAAGAGGTTTAATCAATTTTATTCTAGTTAAAAAAAAAAAGATATACATATACAAAGATAAAATATTTTTTGTAGGACCTTTAGTGAACCTTATGAACACTTTTCTGTTAGATGTCCTTGAGCAAGACACCCAGCGCTAGCTCACTGTGACATGTGAAATGTTGTAAGTCGCTTTGGATAAAAGTGTCTGCTAAATGAATAATTAATTAATAATAATAATAAGATGTTATACCAGACTCATTTAAAGTTACAGTTGTTAGGTCACTTCTTAAACAACCTAATCTAGATCTAGAAGTAATCAGTAATTATAGACCTAGTTCAAATGTCCCTTTTCTCTCCAAGATTCTGGAGAAAGTAGTTTCAATACAGCTGCAATCTCACTTGAAAGCTAACAGTTTATTAGATAAGTTTCACTAGAGTTTGACTAGAGTTATAAATTATATTATGATCTGATCTGATGCAGGGAACATGATAGCTCTCATTCTATTAGATCTCAGTGCTGCTTTTGATATCACTGATCATTCTGTTCTGGTAAACTGGCTTCAAACTGTCGTGGGCCTTAGCAGTTCAAATGTCAAACAACAGCGCACCCTCGCCCATGTCACCACATACATATGGAGTGCCACAGGGATCTATGCTGGGCCCAGTGCTCTTCTCCCTTTACATGCTAACTTTAAGTAATATTGCACACAAGTATAATATCAACTGTCATACCTGCGCTGAAGATACTCAGTTATACCTAGCTGTTAAACCTAATGATAATGCATCAGCTAACACCTTAGTTAAATGTCTCAAAGACATTTAAAGGTGGATGAGCACAAACTGCTCATCACTAAACAGATAAAACTGTGACAGTGTTGTTTGGGGGTAATGATCTTGCTAGTTGTGCTGCTGACCTCTGTTCGTTTATTACTGACTAACTGCATAACTTAGGTGTCGTTTTAGACTCAAACCTCTCCTTTGGTTCTCATGTTAATGTAGTTTCACAGGTGTGCTTCCTGCAGCAGAAAAATATTTGTAGGCTGCAATGTTTTCTTACTACAGAAGATACTGAAAAAATTGTGCAAAATTTCGTTTACAGTTAATTAGATTACTGCAATGCTTTACTGTCTGGAAGTACAAACTGCAAACTAAACAATTTACAGCACATCCAAGACAAGGTGGCTAGAATTCTCATAGGAAGTAGAAAGTATGACCATATAAGTCCAGTACTATTCTCACACCCCTAAGAACAGAAATGATTTCAAATTTCCTGTTAACATATAAGGCTTCAAAGGCAAAGCACTGGTATAATTAACAGAGTTGATTAATTTATATGCTCAAAATTGTTCCCTACAATGTAAGCTCTCTCTTTATTCCATGCATACAAAAAAGTTTTGGCACTTTTAGTTACAGAGCCCCTAGTCTGTGGAGCAGTCTGCCTGGTAATGTACAGGATGCAGAAGGTCTTTAAATTCCAATTGAAGACCTACTTTGATTTAGCCTTTCCACAACAGTCTCTATGGCTCACTGTAATTACTGCTGCTGGTGCTGCTGTACATGCCAGTGTACTGTGGATATTTTGTTATGGGACTAACAGTGCTAGAATTACTTACCAACCCCTCTCTGCATTCTTTCTTTGGCCATATGTGTAGCTGGAGCCCAACTGGGCACCATCTGAGCGGGATGCCTTGTTAGAGCTGCTGACACCTCATGTAACCCCTCCTATGAGGCCTTCGCCTAAGGGACGCCACAGGCCTGCAGAGCTACTCCAACACCTGGAGCAAAGAAGGACTATATAGTGCTTTTTATGTTCATATTCTCCATTATAACCTATGTAGTCTGTAATGTTATCATGCCCTGTAGGGGCTGGGCAGCCAGTTTTGGTTCCTCTCCTCTGCTGTTGTCTGGCTTTATCCTTAACTTCATACATTCACTTGCTGTTATTTTTGTAATATCTGAAATGTCATCTGTAAAGCACTTTGAAGCACCTCGTTGTGAAAGGCGCTATATAAAATAAATTGATTAAACTAGATTGTTAAAATGAGCTGTAAAGAACAGAAAAGCACCACATAAGTGTAGTTTGGGGGCTTAAATTAGACAGGTGTTTTTTTTTTTACGATAATGTTTTTGCATTTATCTGCTGAAGCCTTTGTTTGTACTGAAAACCACACAGCACTGCAGAACATCATGGGTACTGGGAAGATTACAGCTTCCTAAGGAATTCTAGTGGATGGCTAAGAATGCATGCCCATCTGGAAACCCAAACTATATTCCAGTGATGCAACTAGTAATTCCCATTTTTTGAAGACACGGTGTTACCGTCAGGGGTTTTTTTAGTGGTCAGTTTTAACATGTATGGATCTGAAAACAGGTGCTGACTACATTTCTGGTAAGCACTGCAACAATATTTTAACACTGTAATACTAACTCTGAAAGCAGGTAACATACACTTGGATGGAATGGAGCCCTGTGGACTCATTCACATGGGGGAGACTTTTTAGGAAAGATGCAAGCTGTTGGATTGCGTTTGGCAGAGCCCAGCCATTGCAAATCTCCACAGAACATGCAAACTCAGTACTGAAATACTACAGTGTTAGATGCAACAGCCTTTAAACTATGTACAGTATGTCAGCTGGAGAAATGACAAGCAAGGGCAAATCCTGTACTGAGAAGTGCTGGGGGTCATTCTGTGCAAACGCTACTTTTTCATTTTTGAAAAGCTGAAATATAAAATAAGTTTAAACACTACTTTTTTAATAGTTTTGGAGTACAAACTGAACTGAGAGTGAACTGAGCTGTGCTGCCTCAGGCTGTAAAATTTAATCTTTAATAGCATATTTTTGCTAAATGATTGTGGTTCTTTTTTCACCTGTTATTTTACATTTGTTTTAATCAAATGTTAGAAGGTAACGGGGTTGAAGCCATGGTAACAGGACCGAGCACAGTAACAGGGTTGACAGTCACTGATTTGCTATGTAGTGTTACTGAGGATGCGCATCTCTGTGTGACATAAGTGCACTAGAGAAGCAAAGGCACTAATCAAATTATACCTATTTGAGTGCTTTAGTATTTTTATTTTTTATGCCATATTTTATTACGCCTAATGCAAGTCAACCCTGTTAGTCTCAAAAAGTAACAGCGTTGACAGTAAGATCGCTGACCATTTTAAGATAATTTGCTTATTATTACTAGCTAACAGTTGAAGGTGACAGGATAACATGCTGTTTAACAGATCATCTTTCACAGAAACTGATCATCATGTGAAGTATGAGCACTGGCATTGTGTGCTTGGTCCCTTCATCACACACAAAACATCAAAAACAGTGGAAATGAGCAAAACTTTGATGTCCTTAAGTAATATGTTGTCTTCCTGACAGAGAGATGATGCAACTTCCTGGAAATTATTACATTTTTGGAATTTACCATTATTTATCAAAGATTTTATCTTACACGTGATGGTAACATGGTTGATGTAATTTAGGAAACACCAATAAATGGATAGATTTTTTAACAGTTGAAATATATATTTAACAAAAACAGTTTAACAGAACAGCCCAATTTAAGCACCATTTAAATGTAAAATTTTGAATATATTGTGTACGTTTTCCTAATTTAAAATCCCATTGAATTAAAATGGCCCTGTGGTGGGTTGGCGCCCCGCCCTGGGTGTCCCCTGCCCTGCGCCCTATGTGCTCTGGGATGGGCTCCAGG
>JABJVR010022152.1:0-36458 GCA_025773905.1 Chitala chitala
CCCTCGACAGTATGCAGATAACGGTCCCCTTTGACCCAGCTTGCTCTGCTGCAGCATGTAACTCCAGGAAGCTGGTGACCATGGTGACCCCCCCCCCCCAGTATGTCCAGGCTTGTGTTGAAAGGTATTAGTGAAAGTAGAAGCTTTATGTCCATCTGAGTCAGTAGCCTTTTCTCGAACCCTTGGGTGCATATGCACAGGTCTTGAGGAGTGCTGTGGGTGGCTCACCATGGGAGGGGGCTCACTGACTGTGAGGCCCCCAGGAGCACCTGAAAGAGATTTGGTGTGACACCCTCCCACCCTGCCAAACATATACAGACAGCCCTGCTCCTCCCTCTGCACAGCACAGTGACCCCTCTCTTGACCTTAATTGCTGCTCGTGGTGTTCTTCAGTGTGGCGAGGGCTGGCCCACCACGGAAAGCTCGTTAATCGGATTGTGCTGCCATACGGCGCATTGAATCACGCAGCGTAGCCGCTGCGCTCGCTCTCGTGCCCTCAGTCTCCCACCTCACCCATCCAACAAGCTGCCCAGAATTTAATTTCCAAATAAAAGAATCCAAATGAAATGGAGAAGAACATTCTTCTGACTCCAGTTCCCTTAAGAAAATTAATATCTTTGTTTTGGCAATGAGCAAACAGAGTGAAAAACATTATTTTCATTAGCTTGTTACAAAAACAGTAGTGTCAGACTTACTAAAGGACTAGCTGGTGGTTTGTTATCAGACACGGTTCTGTATGTGTGTGGGAATAGTGGACATTCACATGTAAATTAAGCTGAGATAACCGTATCTATAGTCTCACTGTGTTGACAGCGTAGACTGAAACTGATTACTTTTTAACCAAGTGAAGAATATTGAACTTATATGGTGACAAAGATAGAATGAACATGTGATGTGTGTGTTCTTGTAACAGTGTCTGTAATGACAGCACTTACTGTCAGTAGATTTTCTGGTACTGTTTTTGACATGCACGTGTACTCTTGTTCATTGTAAATCGCTTTGGACAAAGGCATCTGCTAAATGAATAAATGTAAATGAAATGATTTTATATAAAAACCTCCCATAAGGAATATCTGTGCTGTGTGTGAAACAGATACATCAGTAATAACATGTGCAGACTACTGAAAAAATCACGTGAAACAATCTGAAACAGTAAAGGAGACAAATGGTACGGCATCATGTTTACGGGGGATGTACTCTGTGACGTATTTAGACAATAGTATGAATAAAGTCTATACATAAAGGGATTATTAGACAGAGAGAATAAATATAAACTCTAAGGTATCTAGACTGTGACTACCATATCTAGAGTTTGAGTCAATTTTATATACTGTGAGATACCCAGGCTGTGAATGACATGAACTGTGTAGTGTATGGACTGTGAATGTCATACACCTTGTGGTGTATATACTGTGAGTGACACGTACTGTGTGATGTATGGACTGAAAGGCAGATATGCTATTAGGGATTTAGACTAGGAAGCTTATACCCTGTGTGGTACTTTAGGTTGTCCTGTATTGGTAGGATGATAGACTTGGAGGTGGGACTTGCCAAGCTTTGGTTAAGGCCATAGCAACTCCCACCATGCGTCTTTTTTCTTTTACATAACCACTGAGGCACATGAGACTTCCCAAATTAAATGTGCAGACTTGTCATTATTAAAGCTAGACCTCAATGAAAGGCTGCTGCTGGGATGGCTTACATGTTGCTTGGCTGCACTTCTGTGACTATGGAACCACATCCCACAAATCACAGACTGCACTTGGAGAGTATAGAATTCATGGGTTAATGTGCCACCTCTCGCCCGTTCCTCAACTTCTGAGGACCCTGGCTATTGCTGCAAGCGCAATCAATGCTAAGGCTGAAAGCAAAGAATGATATTTGACACAGAGCTTTCAAAAGAGCCCCTCTTTACCAAGTCCTTTGTTGTTGTGTGTGTTTTTTGCCTCTTTTGTTGAGAGCAACACATCAAAAGAGTTTGACTTCGATGGCAGCCTTGCTCCGGTCAACCCGGCTCTCGCCAATTCAAACTCATAATGCCACTGGAGCAGAGGGCTGAGCCTGAGGCGGGGGGGGGGGTTGGGTGATGGCCGCCTTGAACAAACACGGCCGCTGCTCTGTTTGTCAACAGTTTAATTGGCGTGTAGAGAAATCCTCCCATTAGCTTTCTAGAGTGGTGCTCTGAGAGGGGACCTTTGTTCCTGGGCTGGGCCGCATGTGTAATGACGTGTAACCTGGAGTGCTGGCAGTGGTCAGCAGCTCCCAAAAAGAAGAGGAGGGTGCGTCTTACACACAAACAGCCTGGAATAACAATGGCCAGACTTTCCAGGGCACATCTCAGGAGCACTGTCAAAGAAGGGCTGTATCAGTGGCCGTAGAAACATCCGGTCAGGCCTTACACGCCTGCAGCTATTGTGAAGCACAGAGAAGACTATGAACAACTAGAGACAGTTACTGTATGCGCCATTCTGACTGACACATGCTTACATGATACATGCTTGTGTCGCTGATATTCCCAGCTCAGGATCTCTACATGGAGCCATCATTGCTCACCAGAGACCTCTCATACTGAAACTTCATCTTCAGCGGACAGATGTTCACTGCATAGTAGCAGGTTTCTGTGGTAATTCCAGACGCTGTAACAAACGATCCCTTCTAATGGAGGGGGCGGCAGACCTTGTAGAGTGCTGAGGCAGAGGGCGATACAGTCCTCTGTAATTACAAGTGAGGAGCATCTGTAGAGAGGAGAGACGCCTTCCCAGCCTCCTGCTCAGGCACACAAGAAAGCCTGTGTTTGCCGGCTGTGGCAAAGCAGTGGGGGCGTGTTGGCTCCACGTTCAATAGCCGTCCAGCTCGCCCTCCGCTTCGCTTACATCACTTGTGCGACTCGTTTCTCAGGCGGTTCTGCTCAATCATTAACTTAAACTCCTTTGTGCCAGCGGTGCCCTCTCCCATCCCTGTTAAGGAGTGGAATGTGTTCAAAGTGAGTCAAAGGCTATTCATAGCAAGAAGCAAAGACACGTTGTTTTATCCTCTGCGGGAGACACAGTACACTCCCTGGGTGCAAAGGGTTACGATCCGGTCAGGAGTGTCCACAGTGTCATTAAAGGTTCCAGTGCAGCACAGCATTGACCAGATTGGAAGACAGACTGTACACTGTTGGTTTCTTAATCTGGATCTGTATATGGTTGGGTTTCCTGTGTATGCATCCTCGGCACCCCCCACAGCTGTATCCGTCGTAAGTAACACGACTCTCAGATGGTTGGTCGCCTCTCTACACGAATCTTTCCCACTTCTGCTTCTGCAGATAGACTGCGTGAACTATGTGAAGGTCCTGCACCACTTCAACCGCACACACCTGTACGCCTGCGGCACTGGGGCCTTCCATCCCACCTGCGCCTTCGTAGAGGTTGGCCAGAAGTTAGAGGTGGGTGTGACTTGCATCTTTCTTCATTGTCCCCTGTGCTATGGGTTATATAAGCTTTCCTGGCTGTGGGACAATTTTCCCATATGCACTGCATTTTTAGGACAATAAGATTTCTTTGTCAGACCTCAAACTATGGTGAGGCTCTGGATTTAGGGCAATAACCCCCTAAGCAGCCCAAAGGTCCTAATCACTATTGGTCAGCAATTTTTCAGTGCTAACTTTCTGTTTCCTTTTTAACATGTTCAGAAATGTTTTTACATAATGTAATAGATTTGGGCCCTGATGTCACCTGTATGTAAGAAACATTTAAGTAAAAAACAAAGCATTAAACATGCATGTCACGAAAGCTTCAGACCAGATATGGTTCCTGCTTTCCTTTCATGTCCTGTTTGGCCCCCCTCTTAGGATAACATCTTCAGGATGAACCCATCTATGATGGAGGATGGGAAGGGGAAGAGTCCCTATGACCACCGGCATGCTGCAGCATCAGTCCTCATAGGTGAGCCATGTGTCCATGTCAAACAGACTGAACTGCTCCCTCTAGTGGCAGTGCTCATTTCTGCCCTAACCTGAAGTCCTAACTGCCCCACTGCTCACCTGTTACTCCATGTTCTCTCAGGAGATGAGTTGTATTCTGGAGTGGCTACTGACCTCATGGGCCGGGACTTCACCATCTTCCGGAGCCTTGGACGCCGCCCTTCCATCCGCACCGAGCAGCATGACTCCCGCTGGCTCAACGGTGAGAGAAGGGCCAGAACCAGCCAGTGTTACATTTAAGATTAAATCCCCTAACTCTGGGCCAACTCGAATCATGTTCTTTCTCAGTGAATATTCCTTCATTTTGTTTATGCTGTACCATGCATTTTTATTGTGAGCAGTTAAATAGTTAAAACAATCATTTTGTTCATTTGTTTTTCACAGAACCAAAGTTTGTCAGTGCATTCTGGGTGCCAGAGAGTGAGAACCCAGACGATGACAAGATCTTCTTCTTCTTCCGTGAGACGGCAGTGGAGGCGCAGGGACTGGGCAAGTCTACATACTCCCGGATAGCACAGCTCTGCAGGGTGGGCATCACTTGTGTGCTGGTCCTTAAATCACAGGCTGTGTACTGATAGCTACAGAAACAGAACATGTGATGTACAGTATGTCTGGCAGGAGGCAAATGGTAGCACGTTTTCCTTTTAGAATGACATGGGAGGGCAGCGCAGTTTGGTGAACAAATGGACGACTTTCCTCAAGACCAGACTGATCTGCTCTGTACCAGGCAGTGACGGCAGTGACACCTACTTTGATGAGCTCCGTAAGTGATTTCCCAACATCCTTAGGGTAGCTCTACAGAGGACAAGACCCTGAGTTAACCATGGCTTGTGACATAAATTAAGCCATTGTAAACAAACAAAGGTGTTCCCTGGCTTTGTTTTCTTTTCTGTGACCATTGACCTGTCACCTGTGACCTCTTCCCCATTTCAGGAGACGTTTTCCTGCTGCAGACCAGAGACAGGAAGAACCCGCTGGTCTACACAGTATTTTCTACTTCCAGGTCAGAGGTCAAAGCGATGTGATGAAGTGCAGTGACAGAAGTGGGAGTACAGGCCATAACAAGCATTAGCAGTGTTTGTGTGTTCAAGCGCCCTGCTTCTGTATGACCTCCATGGGTGTTGTATTAATCCACAGTTTTGTGTGTGTGTGTGTGTGTGTGTGTGTGTGTGTGTGTGTGTGTGTGTGTGTGTGTGCGTGTGTGCATTTACACTCTGCTGTTTTTGCTGCATGAGTGTGAACTGAAGCATCCGTCTGTTTCTCCTGATGACCAGCAGCAGCGTGTTCAAGGGCTCCGCCGTGTGCCTCTACACCATGAGCGACATTCGCAGGGCGTTCCTGGGGCCTTTTGCTCACAAAGAGGGCCCAAACTACCAGTGGGTGCCCTTTCAAGGAAAAGTACCCTATCCACGGCCCGGGATGGTAAGAGCGCTCCATCACTCGTGATTGTACCACTGAACCCGTATAAACCATGTGAGCATTAATACTGCCACGATATGCAAGTTGTCATGGGTTCGTTCATCTGACCAGCATGTGATGAGTTATAAATCTTTAATATTTTTTGTGATGCGATTCCTCTTGGCTTTGGATCAGACTTTGGACTGTGGAAAGGTGTTTCCTATGTGTGTTAATGTGCCTTTGTTTACCTGCTGTGCAGTGTCCAAGCAAGACGTATGGCAGCTTTGAGTCTACCAAAGGTTTCCCAGATGATGTTATCCAGTTTGCCCGCCACCACCCACTCATGTTCAACCCCGTGTACCCACTGAAAGGCAAGCCACTCTTCCTGCGCACCAATGTGGACTACAGCTTCACGCAGATCGCGGTGGACAGAGTGGGAGCGGCTGATGGCCAATATGACGTCATGTTCATAGGCACAGGTAACTGTTCGTCCGAACGCTCGCCTTCGAAGAAATGGGCATTTCCACCTTCTTGATAGTTCCTAAATACTTAATTATGTAACTCGGCACTAATTGATGACTGTTATATAATGACTGCAGACGTTGGGACTGTCCTGAAGGTCATCTCTGTACCAAAGGAGAACTGGGACAACATGGAAGAGCTGCTCCTCGAGGAACTACATGTGTTCAAGGTGAGAGAGAAGCATTTGTCTGAGTGTCCACGAGTCGCTGTAGGTTTGCATGGGTCTCTGAGGTCCTGAGCATCTGACTCCTTCTCCTCTGCAGGACTCATCATCAATCATCAACATGCAGATCTCATCCAAGAGGGTAAGACAATGTTCCTTCTAATTTCCAGTCACTCTTGAGATGATGAACAAAAATGTGATAGGAGCAATCTTTAGATGGAGTCTCATATTTTTGCTGATAATCTGTTGCTATGAGATGACAGGCTGTCACTCAGTCTGACGTGTTGAGGGGTGGTGAAGCGTGCTGTGCACGTTTGCCATCCCACTGCAGTGGTTCTGTTGTGGGTCATAACTCAGTGTCCTTATGGTTCCTACAGCAACAGCTTTATGTGGGCTCAGAAATGGGTCTGGCGCAGGTTCCCTTGCATCGCTGCAGCATTTACGGTAAAGCCTGCGCTGAGTGCTGCCTGGCCCGGGACCCCTACTGCGCCTGGGACGGCAGCACCTGCACCCGATATCTCCCCAACACCAAACGGTACACGGCCAGCTTGCGTTTATGGTTTTAGCAACGTTGCGTGCCCATTTTCCTGCATGGTATTTTGCAACATTTATGCAATGGCAACGTATCTGTTTGTGCAGGCGATACCGCCGTCAGGATGTTAGGAATGGGGACCCCAACACACTCTGCTCAGGAGGTGAGGGCTGTGATCTCTCTCTCTCCTTCTCTCACTTGTCCAGCGTGCCACTGTGTCAGTGTTGCACTTCTGCCACGGCTCTGTGCAGCCTCTGTTTGCAACAACAATGTACCGCTTGTGTCAGTTATGGTACAAATGAACAAATCAACACAATTGAAGAAGGCTTAATTATGTCATATGTCTTGACGAAAGCACTTTGCTGTTTCCGTGATTGAAAGGGAGCTGGTTAGATCGGCCATCTCCGGATAGAGGCCAGTTATCAAAGACATGAGCTAATGTCTGTAAAAGTGTTGAAAACAATGTCCTACACTTGCACTGGCTTGCACACAATAACAGGACCTCAGTGAAAACACAATTCTGATACACTTTAACTGTTGCTGCAGCTGGAACTTCTGTTCATGCAGCTGGAACTTCTGTTCATGCCGTCTGTTTTCCTTTATAGACCATCACAAGCACCGTGTGTCCCAGAGGAAGCTCTATGGCGTGGAGGGAAGCAGTACTTTCCTGGAGTGCATTCCCAGGTCCCTGCAAGCCCGCGTCACCTGGACCTATCAGAGACTGGCAGACAGTCCCAGAGAGGAGGTGGGTGGAGTCAGTAATACTTTGGATGTTGCCCATTTTTCTCCAGATATTTACCTTTCAGTGTCCTGATGCATTTCCTAAGCGATCTTTATGTGCTTCTGTGTAGGTGACTTTAGACGACCGAGTACTGCAGACAGACCGGGGCCTACTGGTCCGAAGTGCATTGAAGCGTGACGGGGGCGTGTACCACTGCCATGCGATGGAACATGGTTTCACACAGACCCTGCTTAGCATCGCCCTGGATGTGCTGTCCTCTTCCTCCTCCCCCATCCCCTATGTGCCGCCTGACTCATTCAGCAGCCTGGAGGCGCCCAGCACAGGGCAAGGCCACTCCGTCAACCAGAAGATGTGGTACCGGGACTTCATGCAGCTGGTGGACCATCCCAACCTAAACACAGTGGACCAGATCTGTGAGCAGGTGTGGGTGCGCAAGAACCGCCAACCAGGCAAGGATGTGCCCCTCCCGGGCCCTGCCCCTGTGAAGCCAGTGGCGCGTTCAGGGACCAGCCGGCTGTCTCCAAGTAAGTGGAAGCACCTGCAGGAGATCCGCAAAGGAAGGAATCGAAGAACCCATGAGACCAAACACCCACTTCGGGCTCCGCGGAGTGCAGGGGCGTGGTGACCAAGGAGCAGAGGTTTGAAGAGAGAGAGAGACAGAGAAAAAAACGAAAGACGAAGAAAGAGCCTGTGACACCGGGGACTTGTGGAGGTGGTCAGACTGGCACGCTGAATCTCCTTTTGAGTATATTTATATTCCAAGCACCACCTTCCCACACTTATGCCTAACTGCTCTGCTCCAGACCCCTTTGGTAAACAGATGCCATGCCCACACGAACCTCTTTGTGTACTGTTTCATCTCCATGCCTATGCATGGTGTGTTGGATGAACTAAGTGCTCCGCTGTCTCTCTCCACCATCTGGGCAGGTGTGTGGGACAGTGCTTTCAGCAACCTTTCCTGTTTCTCAAAGCTTCTAAACTGGAATAATGGTAGAAGAAAGTGACACGTCTGTGCAAGTACACATGCATGTGTATGAACACGCATGCATGCACACAGACACACATACACACACACACACACACACACACACACACACAAACACAGATGCACACATACTTATGTACATAGTGCTCAAAGGTCAAATCCTTGTCTTCCCTGGGTCTTTAATGACATCGTCATTACTTGACTTTTGAACAATGTTATGAGCCATAAGGCTGATGGAGACATTCTACTGATGCAAAGAGAGGGCATGACATCGTTAAAAAAATCACAGGGTTTTCCTGAAAATGACAGGGGACAAGCACATCCCATGACAGATGATTCATTTCTCTCCTTTCAGTCATCACTACTCATTCAAGTATGACGTTACGTACATTAGAAGTGGTCAGCCGCAGACACACACACTCAAACACACACACAGCTGCATGCTCACAGTATTGAAAGCATGTAAAATTTAACCAGCTGCAGTACTTCCTGACAAAGATGTTTTTTCTTACTATTTGTTTAATAATATCCATCTCAATACTTGACTTTTCACTCTGCAAATATCTATATCTATATATATATATATATATTGTACATATAAATGTACCCGTGTGTGTGTTCTACTGTGTCTATGCTATAAACTATGACTATGAGTTTGTAAAATCTACTTTTTTACCCAAATGACTAAACATAAGCAATAACAGATGTGTGCGTCCTGAGAAAGGACAATTAAGCTCATAATGTTCTTTAGCAGAAACAAGACTGCTAAACTGAATTTTTTGCAATCTGCACGAAACGTGTTTTTTTGACTCCTTAAACCTCAGCTGAAGGTACAATATTGTGTACACTGATGGGAAATTTTAAAATTTTAGGAAAGAAAACTCTATTTAACCAGTTTTTACTGGATAATAAGTGTTGTGTGTTGTCATGCACCTTTGCAAATGACTGGAGTGGGAACAGGGGAACTGTGAGATTCCACTGAACTATGAAAATGTTTTTTTCTGCTATTTGTGTGTTATGTGTTTATCTTCCCACACCCTGTGAGTACGCGGTGATTATTGGTGCACTGCTTTATACCGACCCTTATTTAACACACACCACTGTCCTCCTGTTTTAGGCCAGACAGTAACAAACATCTCCCAGTCCATCACCTCTACCTTTGTCCCAATAGAAAAAAAAACATAATTTTTATTGCTGTTTATTGTTTTCTTCAAAGTTATACTCAAAGATACAGTATTTTTCGTCCAACATAGGTGTAAAATAATCAACACCCTTCCCAATACAAAAAGAGTGGCACGCTTTAAAATGGTGTTGACTGAGCTTTGTAAGACATATCAGAAAGAACCAAATGTGTAGTGTTGGAAATAAACTGTGGATATCCTTTTATGGAGTGGCAGGACTGCTAGTCTTTCTGATAGAGATTTTGTGTATGACAGACTTTTATTGTATAACTTTTTGTGTTTTCTTGATATGGTGCTTGTACTGCTGTCTTAACCGCGATCTTGCTCCTTACTATTCCGAGGGGTCGCGAACGTATCAAACTAATGTCTATTCGTCTAAATTGTATGGGTAGCGCGCCACCCAGTGTCCACTTTGAGAATAGCAGGGCAAAGTCACTGGTGCTGTGTATTACACCGTAACCACCGGTGTACCTTTGTGAAAACATTGTCTTTTCTCCCTTTTTAAACTCACTCTGACTTTTTATGTATGGAATACTGTTTGCTATTTATGCCAGCATTGTAATGTTGTGGTTTTAATTTTAAACAGACTAAAGCAGTTTAATGGGCACTTCATTTTCATGCGCTCATAAATTGCTGAGAAATACGTGTCCAAGCATAGACAATGAGATGTAAAAGAAAGCACAACTCTTAACAAGGTTACAAAGTATATTTATGTGGAAAGCTAATATGTTGTGGTTAATTGTTCGATGTAGGCATATTTGTATCGTAAGCATTTTACTAGGTTTTAAAAAAGTGATCTTTAGTTGCAAGCACAGTATCTTTCGTGTTTTGTATAGACTTTAAATGACATTATTTCACTACTTTGAGACTTATAGACAGGTGTCGAAACTGCGCGTTGTTGAGAAGGCCGGTGTAGTTGTCTCTACCACCAACCTAGTGGCACGTTTTAACATTTTACCGTTCTCTTTTTTATTCAGTTGGCAGCTGAATCTTCATGCCTCTTGTCCAGTTATTGTGAAAATATACTCTACAGAGCAAGATGTTTCTGCATAAAATATGAGCACATTGTGGTACGTGACCAGGCTGTGTCTTCATCAGTGCGGCGCCAGGAGGAATTCGTTCAGAGTGGCAAGAAGAAGGTTCACAGTGTAGAACGGTGAAATACCAAAGTTCAATAGGGCACATCGTAATAACTAAGGTAATTGTGGAGTTTTGTGGCAGACTAAAGTGTATTTGTTTAACAATAAAAATAATAATTTAAAAAAATCTTCTTGCCGCTGCTTTTGTGTCAAAGAAATATGCTGACCCTCATGTCTTTTCATCCTACAATTAAGTCACTATTTAACCTGCAGGCTTCATAATGTGGCATAATGTAAATACGTATGTAAGGACCAAACAAGACTTATGTGTAGTCACATGTTTTTAACACAAGGGGGTGCAAAATTCCTTCCGTTCAGCGACGTTTCCATGGTTTTTTTTTTTTTTTTTGGATGAATTACTGCCATTGAAAAATGACCTTTTACACGCAGGGCCAATCCCTTTTTATTTACAACAGCATGCCTTTGGCTTGACAACATAGCCTGTTCTGTCATCATTCTAAGGACACCTAATGATTATGCTGCCACAGTACAAACAGCAGAAACCAGGCGCACGCACCCCCTACGTCTTCTGACTCTGCTTTCAGTCTGAACCCAATAAGTACACAATGTTGCCCATTCATAGACCTGCGGGATCTCTGTCCATTAACGAAAAGCAATGTCACTGCACACAGGGTGGTCCTTGTAACACAGAACAGCCGGTGAAACACTTATTGTAACTTCCTAGCCCCCTTACCTTGTCACACTTCTGCATTGCCACTCAGGGAGGCATCATTAAAACATGACTGTCATTACTCAAACTGGCAACCAATTACACTATTCCCCTGCCATATACACACACACACCTCTCTCCCACACTCTACTCCCCTGGGCTCCAGTAATGGGATGGAGAAGGTCTGGGGCCATGGCATCCTGGGACCAGCTTGCCTCATTTGCTCATTTCCTGCAATTCATTCTGTCGTTGTGGGAACAGCTGATGCATTGAACAGGTAGCTGGTGTCCTCCTTTCTCAGCTGCCTGTGAGAGGAGCGGTGAGCTCGTACAGCATGTGACCAGTCCGACACATGGGTCAGCTAACGGCAATCAAACAGAAGATTACACTGGTAATAAAACCCAAACGAGAGAAGGCCACACTGGCAATCTGTCCAAACTTTCCCCAGTGCTAGAGTGAATTAATTTAAAGAGTCCTTCCGCTGCTGCTCCAGGAAGCAGTTCTCTGAACCTCTAGACAGCAAATTCTTTGTTCTGACCTACTGTAGCTACCAAGTAATTTCCATCTAAGCTACAGATCAACACTAATGTTGCAGGAGTCCTCATGGCTGACATTGTCTACAACCTTGTTTGCATCATGTTTCCCTCAGTCACCTTTGCTTAAGAGCCTGTCTAGTGCCACTAATATTATAGCAGCCAGGTACATTGTATTATTCTCATTTACCTTTGCAGCATTTGCTCTAGTGTACAGCAGCCTTTCCTTATGCATTGACATGGCCAGAGAAAAGGGGTTACAGGCAAGAGTAATACTGATATTAATACTAATGCAAGAATATGTCAATAACACCAGGAAAGAGCCACACAAGAGACCTGCAAGATCTTATATTGAAGGTCTGCTTTAGTCTTCCTACTTTTATATTATTGTTTTCAGTTTTCTAGTATTTTATTGTTGCAAATTATTCATGTTATGATTTTTAGTGAATCTTTGGCCTTTATGAATGAACCAAACTTGCTTCCATGAACGTCTCTCGCATCTTTCTTTGGAAGGTATCCTGGCTACAGGCGACGTGGAGGTCATTTGTTAATCGATTTTCATTGCAGAGATGATGTGTGCGCATCAGATGGCACGTGTATATGTGGCTGTCCTCCAGCAGGAGACCAGCTGGCAGACAAACAGGGAATAAGCGAACCTGGCTTCACTGAGGTCTACCCAGACTAGCCGTCATTCTGCCAGACATCCACTGGGCACCCTGGCTCTGCTCACATCGCTGTCTCGCTGGTCAGCCAATCACATAAAAGCTGTGGAAGCCAAAAAAAAAAGAAAACTATGAATAAGACTAGACACCTGGATTTCCAGCTCACGTGAACACCCTGAGGGGACCTTATCTCACTGTTTAAATTTGTATGCCGTAACCTCGATTTCCTTGTTGTGAGTGGCCATGTCTGTTTGTTTATCTGTCGAGTTCCCCCTTTCCAACTGCTATTCCCTGCTGTGGCCAACTGATTCCAAGGTGGAAGTAAAAGGCGTGTGATTAAAATGTGTTGACGTTGTGTTTGTAGTTAAAGTGCCTCGATAAAAGATACCAGAGCAGCTGGCCTCTGGGGTTTGGCAATTTAGTTGTTCATTTTTGCATGGTAGGTAATGATTTGTTTCATTTTATTTTTTTTTTACTGAATTGATGGTGTCCATGTGGGCAGTGTTTAATCTAAAGGATATCGGGCAATTTTTCAAAAATACCCAGGGTTTGTTTGTTTCCGGGCCCCCGTCTTGCAGAATGGTTGGGAGGTCCAGCAGCCCTGAGACTGATGTTGGGGCCGGTAGCTCTGCATCCCGCCTCACCCAGCAGAACCCACATCCTTCCAGAAAGACAGAGACAGGTCTGTTGATTAATGCTGCCTATTATCTCCAATTACTTTGTGTCCTTTAAGTAATTAACCCTGTAGGTCAGGAAGGCTTGTTGTTGCAGCAGGGCACAGTTTCAGTCTTGGGCTGTTTCTGCCTGGTGTTCTGCCTGCTGACGGACCGCAGGAGGTCCCCAGTGTGGGTACAGGACCGCTTACTAGGCAAATAGCTTAACTTGGCCCAACGGTGAAACTGCAGTAATGGTAGAAACCAAAACAAACATTGGGTAATGAGGAAACTCACAGAAAGAGCAATGTGTGGAATGTGTCTGCCAGAGAGTGGATGTGTGTGTGCGTGGGTGTGCTGTACTGCGCTTTCACAGCCGCTCAGTGTACACCTCGCCTATGCTCTGTGCAAAGACGTCAAAGCATCGCTTTACAAAGTGGTTTTGTGAGCACTTTGACAAAGTCATTTTGAGATTTGTTTCACAGTTGTTTGGCAGAGACACTGTTGGTTTTTTCCCCCGTTTCCTGTCTACTTCCTGGAAGTGGAGGCCTCTAAGTGGTGTGGGAAGGAAACAGAACGCAGATGAACTGACGAGTTATCTGCAGTCGTCTGACACTGTCCAGTTCTGGACAAGAGAGTGATGCAGAACATGCTGTGAGTGTGATGCTCCTGGGAACAATGGTGTGGAGGGGGTGGTAGGGTGGAGGGGAGGGATCGAAGGAAGGAAAGTGAACAAGGACTCCTGGGAGCCCCTCCCTGTCTATACAATATAGAAGTGTGATAAAACATCTTCCTCTTATGGCAGAACACTTGCCACCCCACACTGCGTGCAGCTGAGTGGGTGCATGTAAAAGTGTGTGAGTGTGCCATTATCACTCAAAGGTTTTAAGTACAGTTGCTTTCCATATGTTTATGTGTTATTTTCCTGGGTGTTTACATTTGTCTGGAAATACTTACTATGTAATGTATATATATATATATATACTGCATGAACATATTGTAAATTTTTACATAACCCTGGGATAGCGCTGTTCACTGAACTCACCTTTCTGCTTTAATTGTTCTCACTGTGGCATGTTTCACTTTACACCATTACTTCCCTTTACAGACCAAATGTTTTATTATTAGTGTATTAATTTTCATTCCAAACCTCCAACTTCCTGCAAAGCAGGATGTGTCCTGTTATAGCAGAAGACTAATTTCAAGTAAAATTATTTCAAGCTATGATGCTGTTTCTGTACAAAAAAACAACACAAATATTGAAAAACAAGTACAAACAAATGTGAACAGCTGCCTGCAGCAGCTTTGTGAAGATCGGTGTGCACATGGAGGATATGATGAAGATGGGATTTATAGGGTTGGGTCAGTGCTGGGTCAATCGATCAAAGGATAAGTACAAGAGGAAAGAGATGGTGAATTCAGGCCAGAAGAAACAACAATAAAGTAACTAAAATGAAGTGATATTTTAGGAATTAAAGTGACTTCAGAGTGTTACTAACAGCAGTCTTCATATCCACGTTGACATTTTTGCTGTGGACATTGTGGATGACTGCAGGGTTTTTTTCAGAGGTGATCTCAGCTTTGGCAGTGAAGATGAAACTAGAGGATGTTGGATTTGCCTTTGGAGCTAACAGTGTTGTGAACTACAGGCTTCGTGTTAGAGGTGACTTCAGAGTTGAGAGCGGTCCTAATTGTAACGTAGGGTCTTTGCCTGACATCCGTGAAGCAAAGGCGTCACTGTGTTCCCAGGTGATCTGCCAGGCCCAGCTGCCCAATTAAAAGAATGGTTTGCAGCCGTCTTTCCCTGGTGATTAATCTTCGTCTGTCACAGCAGGGCCCCACTTACAGCAGAAATATGAACCGGCTCACCTTGGCTAACTAAACTGTGCGTGCCACTCTGTGCCTGGGATTTCCTCTTTTTTACAGTTTGCCACATAAAAGTCTGATGTTTTAAAAACACCATGTTACATACTTAAGAAGTGAAATGACAAAATATACGAACGTATATCATGGAAGTCAGGTTGGATATTACAATTTCCAAGCTACAGTTGCCACTTGAAATTAAATGCACAGAAATTTATTACCTCACCCTATTTTTCATGTCCACAGTGAACTAAAAACATAAATTTGCAGGAGGCGCCGAACTACATTTTTATGTAGGAATGGAAACGTGCTTTTGTTGAGGAACAATGTCTTATGCACTTCAACAGAGGGTGCTAGAGAGCAGCTCTTCACTGATACAACCCATAATATGACATCTATCAAGAAAATTACAAATGTACTGAAATACCTTTTCCTAGCCTGCCACATATTAGTTTAATAAGCATATATGGATAGCAAAAAAATTACACAAACTGTACTTAACAATATGGAAAAATGTACCACATCTTACATTTATTCAAATATGCTAGTGGTGGACAAAAATGATGACATATTTTAGTATGTCAACCATTGCAATAATAAATGAGTGGATAAATAATTATAATTATTGCAATTACTTTTACTACAATGAGTTGGCAGTCAGTCCTGGGCGTATCCTGTCCTGTGCCATTGCCTTCCTGGGACAGGCTCCGGGGCACCCATGACCCGGTCCAGGATAAGCACTAGGCAAGCAAATGAATAAAGGATAATTACTGTTATAGCCCAAGATTATCAAAACCTGCCCTAGGGAGAACAGCTCATTACATACATTTTTATAAAATTCATTGTTATTAAAACTAATTACATTTTAAATGTCCACAATAATTTAACCTGTTAAAAATTAATGTATGCAGTATAGTGATGTAATTACAAGGATGAGATACCACAGTAATTTGATTAGAGGAAAGTGATTACTTGTTCTGTGGTGCAATATATACATGAATCAGAGCACTGATACTGTTTATCATCCAGGGAAAACCCAGGTTGTCCTGCATAGTCCAGACTCGGACCTGTAGTACTGTGCTTTCATGGCTAGGAGGGTCTACCTACTCCTGCCAAAACACAATAATTATTGTTCTTTTTTCTCACTCCTGGAACATATCTCCTATAGAAATACTAACTGTTCATGATATGCTTAGCTTTGCAAACCATATAAGAAAAGATTAGAATATGGTATGGTCTGGCAAATGTCACAACTTACAAGGCCTAGCACATCGTAATTAATTCCCATTTTTCAATTAAATTAAATTTATTTTTATATAGCGCCTTTTACAACAATGTGTCTCTTAATACAAATGAATGAAGCCAGACAACAATGGAGGAGAGGAACAAAAAACTCCACAGTTTGGAGAAAAAAAACCTGTGGGGGCCCAAGGCTGACTGGCTGCCCAGCCCCTCCTGGACATGCTAACATTACAGAGAGTAGTGGTACTTATTGAGACTTTGATCTCAGAAGATTAGAACCCAACAAAAAACTAAAAAATTTCATTGAATTTTGAAAAGCACAAGCATTAGGTTTCAAGGTATTCTGATTGTGTTGATCAAAGAAATGTCAAAAAATGTGATTGTTTTTAAAAGACATCTATTTGTAAAATGTTTAACTCAGTCATATATTCGATGCTTATTCATATTAGTTGTTATGTTACTCACCATGTATGTACAGATGTAACCAAGCAGCTTACTCTACTGTTAAGACGTGTGCCAGGTTTGTACTAAAGCACACTGTAGCAGTCTGTTGCACTATACTGTATATTGGAATATTACATTATATTTAGGCTCCTTTCCATCATGAAGCAGCCTGGTTGTCACTGTTACTACAGCGAGGTGATGGCATGGTTGCTCCATCAGTACAACGAGATGCTGGAAAAAAATGCCACGCCAGTGGAAAAAGAGCCAGCCAGGATGTCTGTGTAACCACTATCAGTGCTAACAAAGCCTGACTCTCAGCACCAAGTGCTGGATTGGACTGTGATGTCCAAGTGTGTTTCAGGTAGAAGACAGAGGTAGAGCAGACATCTTCAAAGTGCAGCCTGGCCCTGGGGCTCTGCTCTGTTACAGCGTAATTCAACACTAAATGACTAACTGGAGCCATACCTAACGTTAGAGATGATGTGACCTTGCAAGATGGTTAGAAGGTGGTATGGTGTCTGGCAAATGTCAGAACTTACAAGAAGCGGCATAGTTTTCAGATGATGATCCCAGAGCCGCCGATGGAACAGCATGTGCTGCGCTCGTTTGGCCAGGTCTGATTTACGTCCGTGCATAGCTCAGATGGATCATCTACAGCACTCCGTTTCTGCTCCTGCATTTAATGCCTCGTGTTTTCGTGTGGTAATGTAATTTCTTTCCGTTGTCCGGCTGGGTTTTGAGTGAGACGGCATCCCCGCCGATCAGCACAGCAGTCGCAACGGAAAGCCGTAAATCTGAGACGGGCTGAAGGTGCTCATGGGTCTTCAAAACGGGTTTCAAATAAAACTGGCTTCGTTCCGACTCAAAGCGTTCATCTTCTTTCTGAATATTTTATACCTTATTCTAAAGTTTCTTAAACACTTTGACAAAACTGGACAAGCCTTTGAAGGATCAGATTTATTCATTTAAACAGTTTCACTTGTGCATACACTGCTTTATTACACATATACAAAAACGTGAATGTCATGTTATTTTTGTGGCTGTACAAATATTTCAGAAAATAATTATTCAGCTTGAGTTTTATTGCATTTACAATTTTAAATTAATACAATGTAAATTGCTAATAACAAATGGTACAGGTATTAATTATATACTGTAAAACGTGTACACACACACACACACACACACCTTATCCTAGCCTGCCACTTATTTTATATATATATATGAACTGCAGAGAATAATTTAAATTAATTTTAATACTGTGTATTTAGCATCTGGTTACGTTCCTTATGAAATGGCCAAGGTTCCCTTGGCACTTATAATGCATAAACGGCAGGTAGTGTAGCAATAAAGTACTGTATATAGTTTGGTTATGGTATAGCACATTTCAGCTCTGGGCATGGCATGGATTTTTCATGGACTCAACATATATCTCTGTGGTGAAGATCAGTCAGAACTCAGCAACTACAAGCAGGTAGTAAAATTGATCATGCTTAAAATGAATATGATTTGAATATAATGAATTTTGTGGTATAAAAATATGAAACATTAAAATACACTTTTTGACAAAAAAAGAAAAATGACAATGCACTTTTATGTGTAAGCATATAACTAAATATCAGATTGTCCTCTTGGGTATAGTATAAGTCTATTCTTATATATCCTATTCTTGTATATTTCTGTATAGCAAACCCAATAAAAGTAAAAGGACAATTTTCTTCTGTAAAACTAGTATGGCCATTACATAATCAAACAAGCTTTTCTACATAAGAAGACTTACCATTTATATGGGCTAATTAGCACAATTAATGTCAGGGAATCAAAAAACAAATTCAGCTTGAACTTCAACTTTAAAAACTTGTTATATTTTAAAAAGATGTTTGGGTTTTCTAACTCGTAGACAGTTCACAAACATATAACTAGTAACTACAGGATGTAACACATACAGCTGTGTCCTAAATAATACACGTTAACATAAAATGCTACTTCAAACCCCCACTTTTATGTACATCAAAACGTTTCTGTAAAATAAAAACTCTATTCCAGAAAAACAGACATTTATTTTGTGTCTTTTTTTCAGAGATTACACAGTTAAGAGCATTGTTAGTAAGATGCAGACACCTTAGGTTGCGGAATCGACAGGAAAGCTGCTGGGAAACAGAGGATGACTGACAGATGCGCATGAGTATGTGGAGCTGCAGGGCTGCATGGCCGCATGCCCTGCACCTGGCAGCAGTATAGCCTCTGTTTCTGGTCAGTGCTCTAATCCAGGGTCAGGGCAGTTGCTATAACTGCCTTGGCCACTGTCTGTGCACAACCCTTTAACTAGCTTGCACACACACACACACACACACACACACATACACACACACATACACACACACAAAAGTCTGCAGCATCAAAGAGTCGAATGATACACCTAGAAAAGATCCCTTCTTTAGTCTGGAAACATCAACACAAATGTCTTCTCAAAAAACTAGTGTCATTTGGCATGCGCACTGTGAAGTCATTAAATAAGACAAATACATTAAACATTAAATTATAGTCACACGTAGCCCATTACGTAAGTGGCACTGGCATGAGAGCACTCCACACATCACTACCCCACACAGGCTCCGCCAAACAGGACACACTTACGAAGTCATGTTAAAAAGGAGTCGTGAACATTTCTGATGATAATTCTCGGGTTAAATGTCTCGCACGATCAGCACAAATGTATCATGCTTCATATTTAAAAATAATTATATATATATTTACAAATTTCACTTTCAGCGTCTGAGCATATCACAAAACATTACATTTTTTGCAATCAAGTCAAAGTACGCTTCTCTTTTAAAACATGCTGAGAACAAAGATATGAATTTTTTTTTATCAAAAATGCAAGTCGCTCATTACAAACACTACAGAGTCAATTTATGGTGAACGTCTTAGATGCTGAAGTACGTGAAACCAAATATTGACTTTCCCATCATGCAACATCACGGTGCTGACTACTCCGTACCATCATGCTAAACACCCAACAGATTTGCTGTCTCTCTCCATGCATGCGACTCATTTAGTAAGCAGTACACGGTACATATGTTAGAGACTTAACCTTGTAGTTAGCACCACAAAAAAAATCTCTACAATAAAACACAAAACAAAGTTTCATAAATGAATCAGGGAAAAAATCTGTAATTGTTCTTTCACACAAAGGTCAAAGGTAAAGGGGAAGTGTGGAGAACAGGGCGGAGTCTTTACGTATTTATTTATTGTTCTTTTATGGGAGATACGCCCATACGTCCTGTTTATTCCTCCTCTTCCTCCATGTATTCTCTAAACACCCTAGTAAGACGAGACACGCTACCCTGACCCAGGGAGCTTTCCAGGTTCACCTCGCTTCGGGTAGACCTACTTATTGAACCCATGAGTAAAAAGTAAACTGGAACATTCCAGAAAGAACGATTACAAAACTAGTTGTGGGATTTGGATGTTTGGTGACTAAAAAATAAGCAACCGTGTCCTTTGTCAGTTGAACGATCAACTACCGTCACCCCAAAACTCCAGTGAAACAGCTCTCACTTGCTTCATGGGACTAACTCGACACCAAGAACAGCTTGAACCGTTTTCTTCAAGCTAAACAAGTCCCTTTTATTTGTCTTACTTTTCGTCTCCTCAGGACTGCAAGCGGGGTTTAAGGAAGGGGCTGGCGGCTGAACTGTAGTCACTGTGTGAAAGAACGTCATGGTGACAAGCCTGTGATATCTGTAAAGTGGGGGTGGTAATATATCAGTTCCTTGAGGCAGCTGCCCTGAGCCAGCTTGGCGCCTCTTTACCCCACACTACAAGCTGCTGAACAGGAAAACACCCCCACCCCCCTGGAGCTGTACTGATACAGTGACAAAAACAGGGGTGTCACCACAAGTCTGGCCTGATGGGAAGGGAGGAAAACGCTCTGCACTGTCAGTGGTGAATTCCAGAAAACAGTAACAGCTGCACATAATCTGCCGTGACCTCTGCCCCGTCCACTCTCCTGTGCCCACGAGTCCCCACAGCTGCAGTGTCACGCTTTTTCATTTACACGCTGGCTCCTGTTTGTTTTCTGTTCTTCCCACACCCACACCTCCACGCGGGGACGGGGCCCGCCTGCCTACTCCTGCGTGCGCAGGTCCCGCGGCACCCGGCTCCGCTCACCGACCACCTTGTTGCGGGCCTTGCGCGTGCTCTCCTGGGCCAGCCGGAACTTGTCCAGCATGCTCTTGTGCTTCCGCCGCATCTTGTCGCTGCACCACACGCGCTCGCAGTACTCCTCCACGTGCGGCAGGTTTGAAGGTCCGATCAGCTGCATGATGTCTTTGAACCAGCCGCGGCTGTGCGTCATGCCGGTGTGGCCCCGGTGGGCGTGGCAGGGGGGCCCTGCCCGGACCCCGCCCCTGTCCTTGCCTGCCATCTCTGCCCCCTCCTCCCTGGCCAGCAGCTCCCCCAGCGTCTCCCCTGGCAGGACCTCCAGCAACACGCGGCTCAGCGTCTGGGTAAAGCCATACTCCCGGGACCTGCAGATATACGTGCCCACGTCGTGGCGAGTCAGCCGCCGGAATAAGAGCCCCTCCTCCGTCTGCATCACGCGATCATCCGTCTTCACCTAGTGCCATGGCAATGGAGGGTGTGCAGGGGGTAATACAGCACGAGAAGACAGAGGACGACAGGTAAGGAAGTGGTAAAAGAACAGGACTTTTTCATCACGTTTAACCTCTGGAGGACTCTCTCACGTATACAAATCTGAAATACGTTTGGCTAAGAAAAACACAACTTCATAAACTAATATAGTGATAGACTATGTAGATTAGATAAAAATGTCAACTAGAAAATAAAATTAAGACCTTTTTAATTGTACTGAAGAGATAGTGGGAAAGCCAGGGTTTACTGTGATTTCTTTCTAATCCTCCCAGTATAGTATGTTGTGCTACAATTGCAACTGTTTAAAAAAAAACATAGTGTTTCTTTTCCTTTTAGGTGCCAGAATCAATAAAACGATGTCTGTATAACTTTACACTTTGCTATCTGAGAAGGTGGAAGTTTTCCATAAGAAAGGCAGTGCAATAAGTCAGTTGAATGACGAGGGTTAGCATATCAGAGGCAGGAAGCGGGCGTCCTTTCTGCTGAGGTGACACCTCTACCTCGTCCCGTCAGTGTTCTAGGTGCCCCCACCTCGTCCTTGTGCTCATCCCGCTGAACGAGCCAGGTGACGCTGGCCTGGGGGGAGCGGGGGACACACTCCAGGAACGTGCTGTTGTTCTCTGTGCCGTACACCACCCTGTCCTCACTTGTGTCCAGCTCCTCCACTGGAAGGTGTCCCCACACACAGATACACACACACACACACACACACACACACACACACACACACAGGTTACAATACCATTGGTCTGGGCATAATACCAGTGTCCGCAGGCAGCAAACAAGCAGAACACATCACATCACATGCGTGGCTACAGTGCACATGCGCATCAGAACTTCTTTGATTACATGTCAAATGCACCATATATACAGTACAGTGTTTCACTGTTCACTCTGCATGCCTCCATCAATTATAGCACAAACACACAAAAAATTCACATTCGCACACAACTTCCGTTCTTATTCTCTCAATAAAATGACATTACTCATACACTGAAAGTCTAATAAAAACATCTATAAAAATGTGGCTGAAAAACAAACACCAGTCAGCACTGGTGGTGGAGTCACGTTGAGCTGTGGCTGTGCTGTAAAGACAGCCCATCAGCTGACATGTTGGTGTCGCTGCTGTGACATCACCTGACGATGACGGGCAGGTAGTGGGAGTGGTGTGAGTGTGAAAGTGAGCAAATGCACACTGACCCCTCTTTGTCAGCACCTGTCTTTTTGCCTCATGTTCATGACAGCGCGAGGGCACCGTGAAACTGTCTGACGTGCTCAGTCCAGCAGCCGTGTTCAGAGAGGTTCGCACGGAGCTCAGAGTACAGCTTACACAACATGTGACCTGCGTTCAGTTGCTGTTTGTAATGCAGGCTTTTGTTCATACGTGACAGCACGTGCACGCGTGTGCGTGTGTGTAACGTGCACCTGACCTCATATGACAGTCTCATAAAAGATGAGGATGTCATACACAGTCCATCGTGAAAGCTAACATCACAGACTGAACAAGCATGGTGTGTTATAAACTATTATTTTAATCCACAGTGTGAATCCTGCCATTTTATGTTCCGATACAGAACTCATCAGACCTCTGGCCACTTGCGGTGAAGCCAGAGTTCTGTTTTCCATTATTTCTTTGGATCGGTTGCTTTAATAAGACTGCATCGGTCTCGCTCACCACTGAGGTTCTGGTCCATGCACTGTAAAACAGGGTTGCCGTGACGAATGTCCTGGCGGCGGTAGCGGCGTTTGTTCTGGGGGGTGTAGCGGGTGCAGGTGCTGCCATCCCAGGCGCAGTAGGGGTCCCGGGCCAGGCAGCACTCGGCGCAGGCCTTGCCGTAGGTCTCGCAGCGGTGCAGGCGAACCTGGGCTACGCCCGCCAGGGAGCCCACAAACAGGGTTTGCTGGAGAGCGAAAGACAACGTGAGCAAACGTCATCTCAGTGCCCTTCTTTTTCAGGTAGCAAATCATCAGTGTGTGAGAACCTCAGTTAGGGGACCTAGGCATATTTACTTACCCTTTTAACTGAGATTTCCATGGAGGTAATAGGTGTCGGGGCCTTCCAAAACAATGAAAAATACGTGTTTAGGCAGAATCAGAACCCCAGAGACACAAACTCCACAGTACGAACTGATCATTTGTTCAGCTGTCCAGAATGAAATCACATGGACAAGATTTTGGATTTCAGCAGTACTGCTCAGCCCTGAGAAAACACGCCCTATTCTGTTTGCTCATGCCAGGAAACTAGCAGATACATTTGCAACACAAACCAAAACATTTTGAGAAATTACAAACAGAACACTTTCTCGCCTGTCTCATGCAAAGTTGTACTTCATGCTCCATTGTTACATTTTGAAGTTTCTCAATTAAAAGTTTTGGTGCATTTTTATCAGAATTTAACTTAATGGAGATTGGCTGTATTGTATCTGTACCAGCAAATGATAACCTATTTCACACAAACAAAATGTAAGGGTGTGTGAACACTAGAAACAAGGCAACACTGAGCCAGTGGTACAGGAGCAGCAAGGCGTACCTTGAAGATCTGCATCTCCTCAAGGATGATCTCCTCCGTGTCCAGGGAATTTCCACTGCGCAAGGCAATGACCTTCAGCACCGTGCCAATATCTACACCACATACAGATGTGTGTCTCAGAGACCAAGTACCAAGTTTTAAAGCTAATGTCAAACATTTAGAAGAAACAAACCTCAGCATTCAGAAACAGAGCAGACAAAACCCTGCATGTTTACACCCATCTAGGAAAGAGACCCCTGATTGCTTACATGAAGTTCAACATTTGTGATTAAGTATCCAGCATTAGCGTAAAGGCTATAGTAAAACTGTCACTTGTGTGTTATGCTACAAAGCAATATGTGCACTTGCTACAGGCAATCAAATACTGTTTGTACGCTGTTGTTTACTTGTTATAGTTATTACGCACACGCCCATTAAAGCCTTTTATTTAACGAAGAAGCAATAACACGGAATTCAGTGTGTGTGTAAAAGCACGGCCAGGACTGTTTGACGACGTGCTGACATACGGACCGGAGATGAGAGGCCCCAGATCTCACCAGTGCCAATGAACATGACGTCGTACTGCCCATCCTCGGCCTCTACGCGGTCCACCACGATCTGCCGCAGCCGGTAGTCCACGTTGGTCTTGACCAGCAGCGGCTGGCGCAGTACCGGGTACACGGGCCGCCACATCAGAGGGTGGCTGCGGGCAAACTGTAGCACGGAGTCCGGGAACTCCTTGGTGCTGGTGAAGTGGCGCCCAGGCTGGTTGATGATCTTACTGGGGCACTGCAGTTAGGGCGGGGCATCGGGCAAAGGGGTGTCATACAAGAACAGGAAGCAGATACACAGCGCTGTAGTATATATATATACAGTACATGCTGACATACAGCTGATGAAAGACAGGAAAGTAAGAAATGTCAACGGTTTTCATACATTGTGTTGAAACTCTGAAAGGGAACAGGAGCAGGGATTTTCACGGCTGGAGGTCTTCAGCACCTTCATTTCTTTGTTATACTGAAGTCGTTAACTACTCATAGTTATACTCATCTACATGATGAAACAGCCACAGTGTTGTGTGACAGAACTGGGGCATGGCAGGGTTCTGTAGTTGTACAGGATGTACATAAATTGGAGATGAAGGAGGACAAATTTCAAAATTATTAAGATTGCAATATTTATGTGTAGTGTGCAAAGGCCCTTGTTTGAAGCAGAAAAGTGAAGGCAGATGGATGAGTTGTTAGAAATGCACCCTGCCTAGGCCTGCCTCTCTGCAGCACACAGCAATCTGGGAAGCCTTCAGTCAGACATCAGTGCTGACCAGGACGCCACTGACACGATGTATTAAGTGGAGCTGAGCAGTGCCCTTCTCATAGACAGAGAGGATGGAGTGGAAAGAGGGAAAAGCGCAAAGTGTTACAGAGCCAAAGGTCCTTCCCCCAACACGGAAGGTCCCTGTCCATCACTCCACACCAGTGAGGTGTTACAGCTGCCAGGCCTGAGCTGGTCCAGCATACCTGCATTCATGTGTTTTTGTAGGACCGGGTCAGGATTTGTAGGTGCCAGGCTCACACACACACACAAGTAGCAGTCCATGAGAGTGTCCGTCACACTGCTTTATTTCCTGTCTATCTGGGCTTGTGTTGGTCTTAAATGCCAAAATGAAGAAGAGCTGTGCTTGATGGAGGAGGGCACCCTCACTCACTATTGCTCGGTGCAGGCTGACCTCTGATACGGGTTCTCGTGGCGTCCTGTAAAATTTCAGAGTAACATGTTCAGCACGTGGTATTTCAGGCGAGACTCACCACACCAGGCCGCGGGTACGGCACCCGGCCCTCGTAGGCCCCCCACTGGTAATCTGGGCCTTCTTTGTGTGCGAAGGGCCCGTTGAAGGCCTCACGGATGTCCGCCATTCGATACACACACACCGCGTAGCCTTGGAACACGTTGCTGGAGGAGTAGGGAGAGGGCAGGTGTGAGCAGCCTTCGACGCCCGTGGAGAAGGACATGCAGAGTGGGCGCGAAGCCACAATGGCAGGCAGTCACAGCACAAAGGCTTGCGTGGGACCTTACCTAATGGTGCTGAAAATGGCATACACGTCAGGGTTCTTCTCGTCCTTAGTCTTCAGCAGGAACACGTCCTCTGCAGGTAGTTTGGACAAACACCTCATTAGTGTTCAACCGTCTGATTGGTTAGGAGGTCAAATGTGTCCATGCAGTTGTAAACCGTGTAAAAGAAACATGTGAATAAATAACTTAATATTTTGTGCAACCAGTGTGTTCTAGTGAACATTCGTGTGTGAAGTAACATGAATGGTACCATGATGCCACCTTTCTCACCTTGAAGATAGGATATGCATACGGCTATGTGTAATGGTATATGTTGGTGTGCATTTGTGAGTGTGTGTGTGTGTGTGTGTGTGTGTGAGTGTGTCCATGCTCACATCCTCACCCAGCTCATCAAAGTGTGTGTCGATGCCATGGGGGCCAGGAACAGAACACACCAGCCTGGCCTTGATGAAGGTGCTCCACTTGTTAACCAGGACACGCTGCCCGCCTGCGTCGTTCTGCACAGGGAACAAGAGGAAGAGGGGAGCGATCGGCCCTGCAGTTAGCCTGCATTTATAGCTAAGATAACAAGACTCATGGATCCAACGAACGGAGGCAACAACTTTGTTTAAGTTTTAAAGTCATTCAGTTCAACTGCACCATCATGGCTAAACTCTTACCTCTGTAGCACCGGATACCACAACACCCCTGGGAATACATCTCCAGCTTCGACAAATACGTATGAGTTTCAAACTGAAAAAACTCAATAAAAAAACTTTGTTTTTGTGTCTGTATAATTTAATATAACCTTCTTTAAGTTATTGCTTATGTACTAAAGTTAAGAGGTGCAGGTTTTAAATAAATGCCCTACTTAACTGTGAGATTTTTGAGGTAAAAAAGACATGAAAAATGTTACTTCATACATCTTGCTCTTTGTTCCTTTCACTCCAAGTTAAAAACTATTAAGAACAAAGTGTGTTTGGTAGAGTCTGGGGGAGGAAAACATGTGTCCAGGGGACACCTGCTGTCAGAGACATCCAGGCAGCACCATGTGAGTCACTGACCCCTGAACGTTGACCCTCTGTGTGTTCTGAGTGACAGCCTTAACTGACGAATTCGTTTGTGGAGTAAGTCTCTTTTTAACTCGTTATTTTTTTATTTATTTATTTTTTTTAAGAAAATAGCGAAATCGTGGAAAATGTGAAAGCAGCAAGGCATTTGCTAACATTTTTTTTCTTTTCAAATCTGACCAGTTGAGAAATGGGAGTCGTTAATTATAAGGAGAGTCAATGGGAGGGTCTCAGAAACGCTGAGGAGAGACCGATGAGCACGGGACAGTGTGTGTTTGGTTCTGCAGTACTGGGGAAGAGAAGGGCCAGGCGAGCTATGGAATGTGAAAGGCCACTGCAGCACAACCAACAGCTGGGCGGCGGTCATAAGGCTCGTAATTGTTCTCGACGCAGTAGATGCTGCGCCACTCAGTCTCCTGCGCCTCTGGTTTTGTCTTCAGCTGGGGTGTTTAAACAATAGAGCCCCTCATAAACAGATAAGTGTCAGATTTTCCCAGCATTCAGTTCTTCTGCCCTGTAAGACCCTTCGAACGCTTGACAGGATTCAGTGTCTGAGCGCTGCCTGAGAAGTTCATTCTATAACTTGACACCTTGGAAGAGTTACTGGGGTGATTTTTTTTATGGTTTACAATCCCATAGGAATACTAAGAATGAATGAATCAATCAAAATAACAGTATTGCTGTATATCTGGCTTTACACACACTGCTCTCATTTAAAACCACATATTATGAAAGACTTCATGTTATATTGTGTAGTGTTGAGGTGATGGACATAGCAAAAAAATTATAGCAATAAAATAAATTGCAGGCATCAGGGCAACAGATATGGGAGGGATGGGAGGAGGGTGAACACTCACCGCACACACACGTCCGATGCGGCTGTGGATGGCCCCTGCCCTGTCGCTCGCCTCCATGGCTTTTTCAGTGAAGAAGAAGTAAACCTTATCATTGTCGCGGTCATCATTATCAGGGATGAGGTGAGCAGCCACGAATTTGGGGTCTGCAAAAACAGCAGGTCACAGAGACAAGCTCCTGTAAAAACCACCAATTCTGCAGGCATGGGGGTATGGTTTGGGAGGGCCTTGGCACAGTACCATGGAGCAGACGCTGGTCAGTCTCCGTCCGCATGGTTGAACGGCTGCCCAGACTGCGAAAGATGACTGCGTCACGCCCGAGGAAGTCAGCTGTCAGACCCGTGTACAGCTCTCCACCTGAGATGAGGGTGAGGACAAAGGCAGGTACAGAAAACAGAAAATGACTGGATTTTGTCATGTTTGGTAAAGGTTTTCACACAATAGGTGTGCACTGTTACTACAAGAAAATTCTACTTACTGACTTGCACTGCACATATGTTTAAAATAAAATAAATCACTGAATTTTTTGTAATTCATATTTGTTTATCACTTTTGGAAATGGCATTTCTTAATTTTCACTGATGCGCAATGTGTAACAGACTGCCATCCCCTGTTTCTCACAATGATAATTAGTACAATGGATGACGTTGAGAAGATGGCAAGACTGTCGGCGTGGAAAAACTCCATTCTGATGCATTCAATTCCTTAGCAGCATAACGTGCATCCGATGATCATTAATGTAACATCACAGATTTATGGGTTCCCAGGGAACTTAATCTCCAGATGGATTCACTTGATATGACTTTGTATGACTCAAAATAAGAGATCCCTGTCAGTAGGTCAGCTGTGTAAGGAAGGCGGAACAGAAGGATCCCATTACACCGTGGGTAAACAGGAACAGACAGTGTGTGGCCCTGCTCCAAGAAGGACAGCTGACTGGAGGAAGATGGAGAATGTCTGGATGGAATCTGAAGACATCCATCAGGTACTGGTCTTCCTTTCAGCCCTGCCTTACTCGATCTCATTCCGAAACCAAATCACTCTTATTAAGAGCCTCTCGAAATAGTATCCTTTCTACAGTGATCCATCAGCAGGAGGTGAGGATGAGGAGGCTCTCAGATCTTGGAATTCCTGCCAAGACTCGGTCTTCCGGCTGAACAACACGGGACTCAAAACTGCTCTAATCTCATCCAGGTCAATGGATGAGATTTCCATATTTCTTCAAGAGCTCACACAGAGTCTATTAGCACATCGCTCTCTGGCCAGCATGCACGATGAGCCGACCGTGTGACCTGCGAGCGGAACAGGAGTGCACACGCATGCACGAGGATGTGCAGAACGCATGCAGAACTGTCAGAATGAGAATCACAGAAATCCTAGCAGAGAGTGACTTGTACCTTCTGACCAGCCAGCAGTCGAGGGCCCACAACCCCACACTTGAGCAGTGGGCAGACTCATTACTCATTCAATAATGGGAACACCCCAGCAGACACTCCAGACCGAGACCACATGATCACAACACATGTATCCATTTTTAAGGGGGTGCACGTTGAGGCTCTGCGAAAGCTTGTATTTTCCAATGTGTCAGAGAGCCAGAAATACTGCATTCTGGGACACGTGGCTACCTTTGTTCGCCTGCCACTCACAGAGCTGTTACGAGTAAACGCTGAGGTGCTTAGCCAGGATCGCTCCAGTGCAGTCCCTACACTGGCTCCTTGTGGACTTGTTCTGAGGTCTGGATTTATTACATGCTCCGAGCGACAGAGACGCCCCAGCCTATGAGTCCAGGAGGCCGCTAAGGAATAGCCCTCTCAGTGTTCCACCCCACCGGGCTTGTCAACACAACAGGCTCTGCTTTCACAATCCGTTTTTTCTAACAGAAACAGAAAAAGAAACGCCCTCCCTGGAAATGTATGGACTTTTCCATAAATCTGAATTTTCACTTTTCGGAAAAATAGAGAAAGAAGCTATAGTCACCACAACAATTATTTACAGCGGGTATTTTTAATAGCAGAACATACCAATGAAGGTGCTGGCAAAGGGACGGCTGGGATCATGCGGACACTTCCCCCTTCCGTTCTCCACGTTGGTTGCGTCCATCGAGAACACATGCTTTCAAGAAAATGAGAAATAAGAAGGTCTCATTATAAATGTCATCCAGGTGTACTTTAGAGTTTTATGAATTGTACAAACCCTTTCAGCTAATCATTTAACGGGCACATTGATTGGATGACTTAGTAATGCAAACTGTTATCACAGAACAGGCAAATGCTCTATCCTTGATGAAGCAGTTAAAAAAACGGGATTAAAACTGGGTTTTCCACGGACATGACATCATAACAGTGTATCTGAACTGTCCTTCTATGTTATTCAGGCCAAAGCTGATTGCGTACATATGGATGTGTCGCTTCCTCCATGACACAATAGCACATTGTGTTTTTACATGAATGCCTGTAAAAAAGAAACTGACAGAAAAATAATCATCAACTGAAAATACAGTTTGAAAGCAAGATCAGAACTGATTCGATATGATTTTGCAGACATTTCCAGCTCAGTACATGCCCCCCACCCAGTTCCATGAATGCAGAGGAAACTCTGAGACGTTCCAAAAAGAACCTGAAAATGGGAATGGAGTGGGAAGGGCCAGGCCCGCTTTCCTGCTCCATGACGGAGGCTGGCTGACACTTATGGAAGAGCAGAGGTGAGTGCCGACGCAGTGCTGGCGGGGAACACGTTGGGCTCCAGGCCCAAACGCCTGCCTGATTACAGCGGCTCTGTGCTGTGTCAGGGGGGCTCCTCACAGACAAGTAGGTGCTATAGTCAGGACAGGTTAGGCGGCCCCAAGCCCACGGCTCCCCGAGAAAAAGGGACAGCAAGCTCTTGGCAACCGACATAAGACCCCTGCCTCTTCCTCAAGTACAAAAACACCAGATGTGCTGAGGCCAGTGTCTGGATTCTTTAACACACTCTGGGCTGTGCTCAAAACTCCCATGTTAGAATAACAGAGGAAGTATTACAGGAGAAAATCAGCCAACATCGGCCTTCTTCAGTACCCCTCCTTTGTTTTTGACCATTGCCCAATCTTTTCTTAACTGCCTCCCTGTGGCTATCTGTTCTCTCCCTCGCTCTCCGCCTTCCATCTCTCTTTCCATTCTCTCCCGTTTTTGCTTTTTCATAATTTTCAGCTAAAACCCCTTTTCCTGCATTAGCTCACTGGCAGTGACGCAGAGGAAACAGGATAAGTAGTGTCTGCTGCAGATTACCAAGCTGCAGCGGTTCCTCCATCAGGCCCTGAGAACCCACGCCATAAGAAGGTGCCCAGCCATGCCAGGACGGAGCCTGGGCAGGCCGCTCTGTGTATACCTCTTTTGCTGTAAACGAGAACTCAGCGCCGTTCCTGCGTCCGTCCACCCCTCCTACAAGGCAGCGTGGGAGAGGTGAGCTCTCTTTCTGCCCCCTACCCTCACCCCCGCCCCAGCTCTGGCCAGGTCAGCCATCAAAGGGAAAAGGAAAACGCAGGGAAAGTGTGAACTCTGGACAGAAAGGCTGCAGGACACCACTACGGCCATGACAGCTGCCTCCCTTGTTTGGTTATGATAACAAACAACAAACATGTTGAAATTAGGGTGGGTTTGGCACTCTACATGTTGTCATTCCTTGGACCCAGTTTATTTTCCTTTCTCTGCTAACAGATGTATTGTTTAAGGCAAGAATGACATAGCCGGTCTTCTGGAACCAGAGCCTCAGAGCCAATGCCATCTATCCAGTGACCAATACACAGAACTTCATCATTTGTTTAGTTTAGCCACCAGCCTTTTTAGTCTCTCGTGAACTTGTTTGTTTTTCTCCCCCATCATGTCCCAAAGAGCATGCAGGCTTTCTGGCTGTCATGTGGGTGGTATGACCTCTAACCTAACGCCCTTTTACCCTTGGTTTTGTTGAAGGTAACTGCTACAGGCTACCTGAGACTGAACATCAGTCTTTTGTCCATAGCATGGAAGTGGAGTGTAATTGAGAGGCCCGAGATCTATCCATTTCTCAACAACCGCCCCACACAAACACTGAAGACAGGTAATATCGTCAGTTAATTAATTACTAACTAACTGAAAATCACCAAAGTATGTAGTACTTTCAATGCATGAAAAGCTTCGCTGCAGCTGACAGTCTATCCTGTTAATGTCTGCACAGTAACCTGAGTGCCAATCCTGAAGAAGTCTCAATCATCTGGCCAAAAATGGCACGACTAACATAATGCAGGGCGGACAACAGTCCTGTGTTATACATTTGTCTTTAACAGCATTTAAGGTGAATAAACGTATACAGGACATACATATTTGTGACCACGTTGTGCTTTCAGTAGCACCTGTTGCTGTATTACGGAGGGCTACAGTACTGCATGCATTCACTGTTTTACAAAAGAACAGAGGTCAGCATAAGCAAGCAGGTGTAATGCACCCTGTTGTGGGTGCACGAGGATGACTCACGTCTCCTCTGTGTCCCACGCAGATGAAGGTGCACATCGGCTGGAAGGCCCCGGTGCCGCAGGCCAACAGGTGAGTGCGGTTGTACGGCTGCAGCAGGCGGACAAAGTTGGCGCACTCGCTCTGGAGGAAACGCACGTAGATGCAAAGCATGATCAAACACAAGAATTTCTGACATCAGCTACAAAAACACCGGTCATCCTGCTAGTGGTCATTTGACTTCGCTTCCAACTAAAATGTTTAACAAATGCCAAGAAAAAGAAGATAAACTATAAAGTATTGAGAAGCCAGGGATTCCAGGCCACGTTTCCCAAACATGGAGTTAGTACATGAGAGGCAGGGACGTAGAAGGAATTGTGCCAAGTAGTACAGGAAGTTTAAGGTAAGGCCTGTTCCTGTACTGAAATAGCTACAATGGGCTGGTAGGATGGAAGTTGGCCCAAGGCTGTTATTGGATGAGGTGACAAGGTCAAACTTGTCAGAAGGTCATAAGCTACAACTGGACACTGGACTCTGTGATTGTTTCCTGGAACGCTGGAAGAAGCAATGATGTTATTGTCCAGTGATTTACTGGGACTTCCATGCATGGAAGGGGGGCATGAGACAATCAGCAGAGCGCACAGCTCTGAGCTTGTGGGTAACATGAGATTAATTCACGTTTAATTATCTCACTGACGTTAGGAAGTCTGTTTCACATCCCATGCCTGCGGAACAAATTGTTTATTCAAACATAGTTTTTATATTCATTCTGGTGATCTACCCATTTTTCCCTATGGATTAAATATTATCCAGCTCTGCATCCAAACTCCCGACTCTCTCAGTATGATAAGCCAAGTCCCCCTGTGTTTTACACGTTATTGATGGAATATTGAGCTTCTTGTTGTGACTAACGTTTGCTCAGAGCCACTACTCAGCCTAGAAGATGTCTTTAACACCGTTGATTTCAAGCCAAAAGAAAACCTCTGAAGTTACAAAGACAATAAACAATTTATACAATATATTTTATTCTGAAGGAGTAGCAGGCAGTGCTTTTGTCTCTTAGATTCACAGACTTGGGTTTAAATCCAGCTTCTGCTCTGGCTATGTGAAACGGGCACGCTCTCCCTGTTTTCATACATGACTCCTGGTGGCACTCTTGTTTTCTTATAAAATTCAAAAACTTCCTTTTTATGCCAGTTTTAGTTTTGAATAATTCTGCCTGCAATAAGTAAACGCATGCTTTTGTGCCCTTAAAAAGAAAAACCATCAAGTGACAGTGAAAACCATTTCTGTTCTGAACAGGCACATTCTAGACAGTCAATGCCACTTTTGGAGTTAACAGGAAGGCATTTCTATAAAAGGAAAAAGCAGCAGAGAAAAAGCTGGAAACATTGAATTGAACAACAGCATTACTGGACTGCTCCAAGCACACACATAAATGAACCCTTTGCTAACTGGTGGAGAATCTCTCAGACTTCTAATTTCCCATGTGAATGTTGGAGTAAACTTTAACAATTTTTGTTCTGATGACAACATTTCTTGGGAAATAACATAGCAGTAACCGCAGGTGTCCTGGTACTGGCCTGTAATAAAAGGCTGCAGATTCAGATGTACGATTAATACAATGTGTTGTACTGTGTAGCCATCTGCCTAGGTGTGTACGTACATACAGGCTCATCAAAAGGCAGAGCTACAAACTTCCCAGGTCACTTGTAAGATGTGGAGAAAGCTATCAAACAGTTCCACTACTTCCTGGTAATTAATTAATAGTTAATGACCATAATTACTCTGGGTTGGAACAGCTGAGCTGTTCTCTCTTCTTGCACTGCCACACTAATCAGAATGCCTGGTGACTCCTACCTGATGACTTCCAAAATAATCTCACACCCTCAGCCCATCCAATCTAGCACTCTGCCCTAAGCCATGCCCGACTGATGCCAGACAGGCTGTTTCTGCAGGAGGAACAGTAACATCACGAGGCCGTGAGGTTAATGAAACCAACGGGCAGGGTCGCGGCCGAGGGAGGAGAGCAGCTATAAAGCAAACGCTAGGGGCCGACCCAGGGCCATGCAGGGGCATCAGTGGTCCGTTAGCCACACACCACCCTTCATTAGGCTGGTAATAAGAGCTCCTCGTCTTTCAGAGGGCCTGTGGCCTGCATTTCAAAGGCTTTGCCAGCCTTGAGCATGTGAGAAACTGCTGGACCACATGTTCAAGTGCTTTAATGAGTTTTTGTAAATAAGACGTTCCATATGATTGAGAAAAAAAGAAAATGCTTGTGTAAAAATGATATACATGCATGCATTTAGCAGTGCAGGTGATTTAAATCAATGATCTTTTCTAAAGGAAGCAAAGGACGAGTTATTTTTGCTTTGTAGTGGTTTTTTTTATAACCAAATTAGCATTATAGGTTTCCCCCCTACTTTTAAGTGCTGAGAGAATATACACAAACATAAAAACAATTTTTTTCCCTTTTTATCCCCCACTGACTGGCAGGGCTCAATCATTACCACGCCAGCCTTCCTAAATAACGTCCAGCTGGACAAAGGGGTTTTTGCTTGGTTAAAAGGCAATAAAAATAGCCCCTTTGGGTTGGTTATGTTAACCCAAAAGGGGAAATCTGATTTCCCACTCACACTAACACTAGGACTAATGATGTCTTTCAATGGCGATCTGTAGATGTTGGCAAAACAAACTCGCCCTGTTCGTCACCTCTGACATGATCCAGGGCCACGTTTTGCCAAGCATTGACCTGGAGCAGAGGACAAACTGACCCTGCTGCCCACAAGGGCAACAAAGGAGTAGGAATGTGCTTTAGGGTGGCTAATTCACAACACGAGACAGAAAGACAAATAACGTTAGACCATGAACAATGACGGAGCCTGAGAGAAACATTGGTCTTTCACAGCCATTGTTCTGCAGATGTAAAGAGTCCTCATCAATACTCCTGACATTCCATTATCATTCTAATTTGTAGCAATTTTTAGGTTTGTACTCAGCACTATCAATGATTGATTAAATCAGTTGTATTTAAATGGGAAACATCCATTGGCTAAATACACTGGTCTGAGGGTCAGACTAACGTGAAAGTTTTCATCTGCAGTCTTTCTCCTCATGTCTGTACAGTCTTCCTCCTGACGCAGTCGTTAAGCCTTCCAGAGAAAGCCGCAGTCACACTCGGCTGCTGTGTTTCCACGTTTGACCACCACGTGCTGCTCACTCTGGCATTTCTACATTCATCCTCCATAATTGTGCAGCTGCATTCCAACACGCCAAACGCTGTTACTAAATAGACCATCTCTGGCTTTCTCAAAAAGGTCCAGCTCAATGAGTGGAACTAGGCTGCTTGGGAAAGGAGCTGTGTGCTAATTCGGTTATTAGGTGCAAATGTTGGGGAGAGTATGGGGTCAGTATTAGGATCAGATGCCCACAAGAGGCAGAACACCTTAGATTGAATTTCAATGCACAGACTTTAAGACTTGTGCCATAACACATAATGCTTTCTGTGCTCCCTCTGGAGTGGGGGTCCCCCACCATTATATGTGTTCATGATATTACTTGCAGTGACAGGAGTGGAAAAGCTGTAATAACTCGGTATATTAAACGTTCCCCTCACCTGCCACTTCAAATGTGATCATTACCTCTAGCACGTGCTGCGGTGTGACAGGACTGTTATAAAATCCACTCCCCACTCAGCGAGACAGATGCAGTCCTGCTATTTTAGGTGAAATCTAAGCGACTGCAGATGGTGGACCAGTCTGGCTTTTCTTTGTTAGCACAGGTTTGGGGACAAAATGACTAATATACATTTTACAAGAGCTAAAGTAATGAATCCATCACCACTTTCCTGAATGTTTACATTGAAATGCTAATTAGGCAATTTAACACAGATCCAACCCCCGTTGTCTTCAAAGTGGACTTTAGTCTGATCTTTGACAGGTGAGATGAGCGTTACACAACCTAGGGACACATTTGTAGTCATGGAAAAAGAAAACTGGGTCACAGGTGTCAGGACCTCTGCACTGCGCTCTATCAGGCTTGCCTGTGTCAGGACCTCTGCACTGCGCTCTATCAGGCTTGCCTGTGTCAGGACCTCTGCACTGCGCTCTATCAGGCTTGCCTGTGTCAGGACCTCTGCACTGCGCTCTATCAGGCTTGCCTGTGTCA
>JABJVR010022197.1:0-11366 GCA_025773905.1 Chitala chitala
ATGCTCGGTTTGAACTTCAGCAAGTCGTCTTCACCACATCTAGATGCCTAAATGCACTGAGTTGCTGCCATGTGATTAGCCAATTAGCAATTTGTGTTACCAAGCAATTGAACAGGTGTACCTAATAAAGTGGCCGGTGAGTGAGTGAATATGACACACACACACAATATAAATATTTATTATTATAGTGGGATATTGTTTTTTCATAGCTACTAAAATGATTACTAAATGTTCATAATAGGTTTGAGAGTTTGGGGATCAAGTTACAAATAAATATGTACACAAATGTAAACTGGTTATATTTGAGAATGTGACAGCACCAAACTCTGTGTGTGTGTGTGTGTGTGTGTGTGTGTGTGTGTGTGTGTGTGTGTGTGTGCTCTGCATGCATGCTTTTTAAATGCATTTTTAAATGACATTCAGCATATGTACCTTTGCGCAACTGCTGACAGACAACTCCATTAATCCAAGTTCACGGAATACTGGGACGCCTCCCAAGACGATGTATGGTTGAATAGGCATTCTACACCCTGCAATCTGCTTCATGACCTTCTACATAACTAGCAAGCACAGTCCTCTCATACAACTAATGCACTCTGTTGAACTTGTTCCTGTATTTGAAAAGGACAAGCTCACATTATATGGAGCACGCTCCCTAAAGGCCTCCTGATCCTGAAGGCAAAATCAGATTGTGCAGGCTGTGGTTACAGCATCAGGGACTCGCAACCAGAGGACACACAAACGTCACTGTCTGAATTTATCAAGCTACTGAGCACTATACCTACTTATACAGCATCTATCACATTTAGCTGACAACAATCCACAAAGTCTCCTGATTGGTCAGAGAAACAATGCACAAAAAGAGCCTGAGCAGCCAGGCTGCATATGCTGCATTCACTCCAGAAGCGACCTTAATGGATTTTCTCCCAGATTGTTCTTTATAACACAATTAGAAACAAACAGATGTTAATAAAACTAAAACAAAATGGCTAATGCACAAAGACAACACAAAAGCACAATCCTAACTTACTTATTTAAGAATTTAAGCTTATGTGCTGGGCTGGGTTTGAAGGGTAAATGCATGAAAATCCAATTCTAGTGCCTTTCACCATTTAGACAAGTTGAGCTCTAAACAAGGGAAATTCTGGACTGCTGAGGTGCCTTTACAGATGAGATCCACAGGTGCCGTGCACCCAAGTGACTGTACTCACTCACGAGTAACACATTTGCAAAAGGTCACGCTTCAGAGTTGGGGGGGCAAATGTTTCCCAAAGCAATCTGAATAAGGAACGAAAGGATTTCAGTGAGTTAATCACAGCAGAGAGAGCCTAAAACTGTCATTATATCGGTAGAAAACAAGCTGCCCCTAAAATTCACTACAAATAGACTAAAATGAATAACTAATAAAAATAGCCATGACAGCATCAGACAAACAACTGAGCAGCACAGCTTCAGCCCGCCTGAACCACGGTTGGTGGCAATAAAATAAGACGCTATGAAATTTGACATTCTGTTCATTATCACTTAAGGTCCCTGCTTGAAATTTATCTTCCATGTTTATGCCTCTCCAGTACAGAAAGCTACTGCGTGTCTTTTCTCCACCACACGGCCTCGACAGCAAGACCCCCAAATTACAGCCTCCGAAAAGCATGCAACGATAAGGCATCACTGTAATTAACATTTGCATACCATTCTGAGCGAAGTTGGATATTTTTTTCCCCCTTTTAAATTAGTGTTTCCTACATTTTCGGTAGACGGTTAAGGCAGCCGGATTAGAGGAGAGCTGTGCTGAAATTAAAGACTTCTGCACCACTTTTCAGGTACCTCGTGGAAGGTTAAAAAGCAGGTGTTGGCATACCTTGTTCATGGCAGAGATGGGCAGCCACCCATGCTGCCTCTGGGCCAGGTCCAGGACGGGGATGGTGGCCGCTGCTTTGTGTCCTTCTGGGTACAATTTCAGGATTGCATCAACCCTCTACGACACGGGGACAGAAAGGTGACATCAGAGCGATTTCAAACAGCAGAGTGAACACAAATTTCAAAAATGACAAGCAACATGTCACTGAAAATAGACCAAATGCTGCAGCCCAAATGTTTTGGTACAGTTTTCCATATCTCAGTTCAAGCGCACAGCAAAACAGGCGGTGTCAATTTAACACTCAGTGTGTATATGGGTTATATGGGATGTATATAAACACACTGAGTGTCAAGTCAACACTGCCTGCTTTGCTGTGCGCTCCAACACCAGTGATCTTTTCAAGGCTAGCATACTAGGAGTTTAAAAGCAGCTGCTTTAAAACACGGGGTTCAAACATTTCTGTCACGGGGCCCACTTACCTTGAGGTTCTCCGCTGTGAATTGAAACGGGATGTCTGGGTTGTTTTCTGGAGTGTCCCTGTGCTGGATTATAAAACATAATAATCAACATAGCAAACATGCAGGTGAGACACGTAGATCTGGTTATGTAAACAACGGCACACAAAAATAAATAACCAACCTATTTATTCACACGTTTTCATAATTTCTGTGCAGCAGGAAATTGCTAAATCTTCATATACTTGCTCATTTTATATATATATTTTTTTAATTTCATAAAAACTATAAGCCAGAGGTGTATCCAGAACATTCCATATCTGAAATTCACTTGTGACTCTAAGAGTATAGGATGCAGTGCCCCCTTGTGAATTTCCTTTTATCGCTACCTTGGTTCATTTTTCCCCTCTCAATGCAGCATATTAAAAAAAAATAAATAAAAAAAAATACTGAAAAACCGTAAATGACCTAGTCACTAATTAATCTTACATCAGGTTTAGAACCACTACTGAATTTCCCATTTTTAAAAGGCATGGCAAAGTACTGCCTTTACCATAAATACCATGCCAATCAATAATTTACTCCAAGTCTTCACTGCATCTATTGTTAAATTTTAAAATAAATTTTCAGAAGCACACTTAGATAAATTTGCCATTACTGTATTATCCAAACCAAAGACAATCCATTCAAAAAAATAAAAAAATGCAACAGACCAGTCAACAAATGCAAGCAAATGATGTGTTCTCTAAAATGAATTTGGAGTAGAGCTGAATATCTTACCACAAACAGAGCTCCTCCGGCCCCAGAGCGGACTGCTGACTGATGCAGACTTCGTATTTCCCTGGCCTGCATGGCATATCACAGGACAGAAACAACACATTAAACGCCTTGCATTCAACATGCAGTTTCCCCAGTCAGAAAACAGGGTTATACAAAATACCTTTATGAACTCTTCTTATCTTAACGTTAAATCACAACTAGATAATTAAGGAGCTCGCCTTTAAATTGCACAGAAAGTGCAATGAAACAGTCACACTGAACCATCAGAGTCGGCACCAAACGACTGCAGCGGCAATAAAGCCAGGACTCCCCATATCTCATTTATGTGTACTAACTGAATCCAACAAACATTGTTGCTGTTACCTCTCCATCATTAATCACGTTAATATTGCTGGCACCAGTCCTTACATGTATATAGTGTCTTAAATTATACTGACTAAATCCATACATTCTGCAATTGACTCGCGTTAGAGTAATCAGATGGCAAAACCTTCAAATAACCTATGACCATATCACATATACAGTTGTAAACCCCATGCAATGGGTTTGTTAATGTAATATTTATATTGTACACCTTTTGAAACCGCTTATTTTATATTATTTCGCTTCTGCTATATTTGCCCTTGCCCTTTCTCGGAATTTCGCAGGCCTTAATGTAATCAAATCAGCAAAATAAGCGCTGAAAGCCTGCAGCGTGCAATCAAACGTACATTCTGATCAAAACAAGAATATGTGTTTTCATACCGTTCGCGAAACTGCAACACGTAACGCAGAAGAGAGAAGCATCCTTTTCTCCTAGTTTTGTCCTGCTGTCCCTTAGCTTAGCTTTAGCCTCTTGCTGCCGGGGAATCGATTTTTCCGCTGCATCGATAAAGGCTGTCTGCTTCGGCTAGCGAGGATTCTGCAATCGATTACTACAGTCTGGTTTATATAACGGACGTTACGCTCCTATTGGCCAATAAAAGGGTGTAGGTACGTAACGGACGCAACTGGCTGCGTAAAAAACATGGTCATTAATCGATCGAATAGAATGCTATAATATTAATATAATGTTAATAGTAATGAAAATGTACCAAGTTCCGGAAGATCGTTCATACAGCTTTCGAAGTTATGTTTGTTGTGTTGGTCTTTGTACATGTAGTGATTTGAAAATATAGACCTAGATGAGAGTAGTACAAATAATCAATTATCCGTTACAGATATGTAGAGATTTTTGTAATAGTACCCCAAAGCTTTATAGCTACAATTTAAGAATATACCTGTGTTTTTTTTCCGGCTTATGTTGTATCTTTATTGATCCGAAGAAATTTTTATTTATTTATTTATATAATTTTTATATAATTAGAACTAAATAACCTGTTGAAATATGACAATGCATGAACTGGAAAACAGAAATATCAAGTAAAGTCACATACATACATATATAATTTCATGTAACCATCAACCAAACCAAGCTATACAAATAACATATGCCTTGTTCATTTCATTTGTTCATTTTCTTGCATTTCCAGTACAGAACACAATATAATTGACAATTTAATATCCATGCTAAAGTTTATTTGGTGCACTCTAGATAAAATCCCTTATTCAATAGTTATTTTTTGCTCATCTATAAAAATTCCAAAAGAACACAATTTGTTTCTCATTTTCATGTAGTGCCATCTTTCATTTACTTTAAGTTCAGTACAAACATGAGACCAGCTACAGTGAGATGAATATTTAATATCCATTAAATAGATGTGTATTAATCCTTGCCCAGAATCAGAACACTGCCAGTGGCACAACAAAAAAACAGAATCCTTCTAGACAGGGAGCTCCTTCTTGGCACTGCTATTCCTACAGTTATCTTCATTTAGACCAATCCCCCCAGCATTCCAACACCCAATGCTCCCACTATAACATGACTGACTGCTCATAAGGGGTCTGGCCAATGAAAAAGTGGGAGTGCCAAGAGGAGAAACCTGATTGGGGGCTGTGGAAATAGGCAGACTGTGACATTTACACAAAATCGGGAATAAGGGGCAGGAACCGCACAAACAGGGAGAATAAACATAAATGAGGGTCTAGGCCCTGCAGTTTTCTACTCTGACATCTGTACCAGGGAGACGTATCAATAAACGGAGAGGGAAGCTGCGGATCTAGTATAGTTACCTTGCAAAACTGCATCTTGCAACAATGGTGGTCCCAGGATCTCAGAAGATTTTTCACCCTCCTAAAGACTTAGAACAGGAGGCTCACATCCCTGACTTTCAGACCTATACCAAACTATACAAAAAATCAACAGAGGACCCAGAGGGTATGTCTTCCCATCCTTGAATAGAATTTCCAGATGTTTGCCTTTAGAATAGTAACTCAGATTCATATTCAGAGCAATAAGTTTTATAGCATGATTGGTGTTAATTGATGTCAATATGAAGGATATTGTCATTATTCCAGTTCATTATTACAGAATGTAGTGTCCCTGTCTGTGTAAATGTGGATTGCATTCTGTGGGTAATAAATGGTTGTTTGTTCCCAATTATGTACAGAGCAAATTTTTGTCCCTAAGAGAAGAATGTTGTTAATACATTCTTTAGGCAAACAAATATGTGAAATCTCCAAAGCATGCACCAAAATTACAGGGCAGCTGATGTCGACACATACATGTCACTAAAGTATATTTATGTGGGTAAGCTCAGTATGCAGCAGAACACACATTATTATATGCACTTTTTTGTAAAAAGACGAGAAAATACACAAAAAATTTAAGAAATCCTGTCATTTTAACGAAAAACTACAATTCTTATTTGCTTATATGTCTTTGCTCACACCTCTGTTCCTGTCTTAGAAAAGAAACGCAAATTTTTCCTATCATTGTGCAGAGTTCTGGAAAGAAGTTGCTAAAGATTTCTACTGGAAGAAACCTCCCTCAGGACAGATTCTGCAATACAACTTTGATGCAACACAAGGCAGTATATATGTAAAATTTATGGAAGGTGCCAAAACCAATGTGTGCTACAACATCCTTGACAGAAACATCCTGGAGAAGAACCTTGGTGGAAAGGTGGCGTTTTACTGGTAAACAGAACAACAGAACAGTTTGTAAAAATAAGCGACATGCAAAACAATGTAGACTGGCAGACCCTGTCCAACACTAACAGCCACACAATTTAACCACACCATCTTAACTCAGGAAACAAGGAGTGTCATTTGAAAAGCTATTTGTCAATAGCACAGATATTTTAGAATTTTGTTAAATTTCACTTGAAATTTCATCAGACAGCTGTTACTCTGTCCTTCATGCATGGAGTGCAATAGGGCCAATGTATCATACAACATTTTAATAAGGCAGACAAGAACATAAAAGTCCTAGTAATAGGATAGTAATTTCTGTCAATTACCATGTTTTTATGAACCCTCTGTGTTTTGGCGAAACCATTGCACCTTTAAAACTATTTTGTCACCTGATAGAAAAAAAGTAGGTGAATCATCTAAGTTTAACATCAATCTACAGTATATACATTTCTGTGTAGGTGATTCATCATTAACTGAATTATCTAAAAGAACTAAATTACAACATCACAGCAGATGGACAGTTTACAACTACACTAACATGCACTATTTGATCTTTTCTGAATTTTCAAGATAAAAGCAAAGCTGCAGGGAATATTTCACAATGTCGAAAGACTACTTGATTTCATCATTTTGGACACTCTCAAACAGCATGGTCTATCCCCTCATCCAAATAGCTGGCGGAGAGGACTATGCAGGTTCATTTCCCTGAAGCTGATTGGTGCCCTGGGCTGTCACTCACCAGCAGGCTGACCAGGCTCTGGCAGTAGTACATCTGCTTGCATGTCCTGAGTTGACCATTTGACGGCTGGCCAATAAACCACAGTGAAAAGCTTTGAACAGCATGTGGCATTAAAACCACCTTCATGTCCTCTTGACCAAAGATATTAGCTGGATGATTTAAGATAAGGACCAGGAATAGGTTGGTCAGGGCTATCTTTGTTTGTATGGCCATTGTACTATACAATAGTACTGTCCCTGAACACAGGCTGCCGTTTACAGCCGTTATCTCAATCTCCAGGACCCCCGTCAGCCGTACCGGTATATCAGTAACTGTAAATAACACTGAAACGTCAAGAAAGCTTTGTAAATATCACTATTTCTTTATTTTGTGGATGGATGAAAATGAAAATAATGGGCATGTTTAAAATAATGTAAATAAGTGATTTTTACCAAGTTTTTCACCATACCTATATGCGATTGTGTTGCTGTGCTTTCTAAATTACTAATGTAACATGTGGCTCTCCTGTACCGGACAGCCAAAGTTTACAGTGTCCATTCGGCCCATGAAACCGCCTGTTGCAGTGCTGCTAGGCCAGGGACCTCACAGGACAGACTTAGCGTCTCATCGGGCAGTCTGCCATCTGCAGACTGGGGCTTTTTAGTTATTTACCTTGAGCAATACCAGGGGATAATTACCAGGGAAAGAGCTGACAGGGGGGATAATCCAGATATGGACTGTGAAGTACTAGAGCAGCATGTAATCTGTTACTTTAAATAACATCAAGCTAATTTTAATATCTGCCAGATACTGGTATGCCGCTGTCAAATGCAAAAAATGTTAGCAGACAACAAGTAAAAGATACGAACGTTTAAAGGTCAGAACAGAGTCCGGCAATTTAGAACAGTGGTTGTAGGACATCTATCAATGCATGTCACTGCATTGATAGATGGTGTACTGCCCTGGTGTACTGCCCTGTGTGTTTCCTACTTGGCCACTGTTTGGGCAGGCCAGCTCAGGCTAAATATGCATGACGTTTTCTGTCTTACAGTGATTTGTGTGTGTTGTGTCTCCAGGGAAGGAAACTCCCCTGATTGCCAGCTGTCAATCACCTACAGTTCACTGCTGACACAAGTGTGCAAGTGTGCCAACATGCTAAAGGACATAGGTACAGTAAACACAGATGCATGGATGTTTGAATGCATGGAACACGTAGTCCTGTATGCAAACCGGCAGTCCAGTTTGCACCATTTGTTTATATATGTCGTCTTAATATACAAGTCTGTGAACTTAAACTGTACATGCAGTGGCACCAAGAAAATTGTTCTGAACATTATTGTTTATTTGAAAAATAGCATGTGCAGAAAAACGTTTGTATTCTTAAGCGTCTGCTGCTTTTTTCCTTCCGTTACATCCCAGGTGTTAAGAAGGGAGATCGAGTTGCTGTCTACTTACCTATGATCCCAGAGCTGGTGTACACAATGTTAGCATGTGCACGTCTAGGGGCGGTTCACTCTGTGGTGGTAAGACAACATCCTATCCTGAAAACACAATGTGATGAGTCATGTGATGGTTGTCATTATTAAAAAGTGACCAAAAAAACCCCCCTTAACTTAATTCTAGTGGTGGCAGGAATTTGGTCTTAACCCTTGTGTAATTTTAACATCCTGTACTCGCCCCTTGTCCTAAGGGTTAAAAACAATCCACCTTCACTAACCCCATAAAATAAAGTAGCTCAAATTGAAATTAAATGTCCAAATCTATTTTGGATGAAGTAACAACCCGTCTTTCATCACAAACTTTGGGATTATCTTGGTTTTCCCTCTTCACAGTGCAGAGAGACTGCAATTAATCAGTGGACACCACACACTTTTATTAAGACATACATAACTACGTGTATTTTCATTGCTGAAGTGGAGGTTTATCATTACTACAATTATTGTTAAAGGTAGTGAATAGGTGTAAACATCAATTCTTAGCAAGGATTACATATTTTGTCTGCAACATGGAATATGAAAGGCAGTGTTGACTTTTTCTAATGTTGTTTTAGGAAAAGTCATCACATGTCAAGTAGAGAAATATTCATTTAGGTGGTTTTCTGTGGTGTTAAACACGTTGACAGGTCATTTTGACCCTTAAGACCACACAAGGGTTAAATGAAACCATAAAAACCTTTAGGGAATCAATTTAGATATATATATATAAATTCAAAAAGCAATTAGCATGTGTTTTCCATGTTTTAATACTTTTGTCATAGGATTAGACTGACATTTTTGGTCACATTTAAGCATTGGTTTGAGGTCATAATCAGACAGCATGCATAATTTCAATTATGAGCCAAAACTATTTATTGCCATCTGACCTTCGGGTAGAGTTACAGTTAAAAATACATGTGAGGTGGTTTCAAGGTCGACTTTTGTGAAACAACCAAGGCTATTCTTACAGTGGTTAAATATAAAACACCTTGTCACTATCCAATGAACTAATTTTGTGACATTTTCAAACTGACCTTAATAATATAATTAAATTGGTCATAGATTTTGTGACATATAGGCCTACAGTAAAAATAATAAACATTTAAGGAAAAAAATGTGTTTTTTAAAATACAGACTACTTGTGTGAGAACCTATGTACAAGTTTGTGTTAGCCTGACTGCCTTTTATGACACTATTTAGTAGGAATTTTGGATTTCTCATCCAAGTCTAACCGATAAGGTCATGAGAATCCTACACCAAGGACTCAACTACTTTGATTTGTTCACAGCAGTAAGCAGCAGACCAAAATTGTTACTAAGAACCTATAAAAAAAGTTTAATTTGGCATAATATCACAGTGTTTTGCAATTGTGCTGATGTGAAATGATATCCAGACCTGAGCACTTTGAGCTGTGTGTTCAATAAGTTATGGCGTTTTTTTTTTTTGTTCAGTAATAACTGACCTCCAGAGTTGAAGGCAAAAATGTCAGAATGTGTGCAACCCAGAGACAACATGTGTTTAACATTACGTTAATGGCGCCAAGCTTTGTTAAACTAGACCGGCACTGTTTCTCACACTCAACTCCTGCCCTGTGGGTCACAGCCAGGAAAGAAATGACACCTGACACAGAAATTTGCAAAATCAGGCTGGTGTGCAGGAAAACCACCTCTCCTGAGTGTTGTCTGAGTGTCTCCACTGTAAACAGTTTGCAGGATTCTCCAACGAGTCGCTGTGTGACAGGCTTCTGGACTCCCAGTGTTCCTGTCTGGTGACAGCAGGTAACGTGGAGTCTTAACCCGGCATACACCTAATCAAACATCTCGGCCAGTTCACCAGCCATGTGCTTTCTGTTGACTTTACACCGTGCTTTCACACTGCCGCTAAAACAATCCACACGCTTAATGTAAGCACTCGCAGGACTCTGTGGACGTTTCCCACAAAGTGAATGTACGGCTTCACTTCGGTCCCCTGCGCCCGGCCATTTCAAAGCCGCTTTCCCACTGCACAGATGGTGTTTACAGAGGAGAGAAGCTGATCGACCTGAAGCAGATCGCCCACGAGGCGCTGGTGCGCTGCAGAGAAAGGTGAGTCCCCTCCGTCGCCAGGATCTGTTATCGCCTACGCTGTTTGCACTGGCCACCTGTTAATAGATTGTCCGGGCGACTGAGTTATGGCCCTGATATGAAGAGGCGGTCCTTATCACACCTTATCATCTCCCCACAGTAGGACACCGCCTGCCGCTTGACTTCAACAAACCTCTTCACATGCCTCGGGTTGCCGGGCAGAGGGCAGCGTGTCCGTGCATTATATCCCATATGTTTTTGCATGGTTCACATGAAGCCTACGCACTTGGCCACCTAGTTGGATTTTTTTTTTTTTTTTTTAAGTCTATGGTATTTATGGTGGTCAGGACGAAACAGCAAATGTGCACATATGTAATCGAGTAACACTCAAATTTGATGTTACGTTTTTTAAAAGTTTATTTGACTTAAACTATTTTAAACAAGGAAAAATATTTTCCAGGAAGGTGTACCAGAACGTCTCACAGGTACTGTACATAAAACAATGTATTATATGTTTGATGACAGATTATTTTCTATATTTCACAGAGGCATGCCAACAGTTAAGAAATGCATCATTGTCAGGCATCTTGCACTGAGTCAAACAAATGGAAGTCCTTCTGACAGGATAGAGGTACGTTCTGCTACAGATTAATTGACCATACCTGCAGCCCTACAGCGTGGGTTCAGATTAATTGACCGTACATGCACCCCTACTGTGTGGGTTCGGATTAATTGACCGTACCAGCATCCCTACTGTGTGGGTTCGGATTAATTGACCGTACCAGCACCCCTACTGTGTGGGTTCGGATTAATTGATTGTACCAGCAGCCCTGCAGTGTGGGTTCGGATTAATTGACCGTACCAGCAGCCCTGCAGTGTGGGTTCGGATTAATTGACCGTACCAGCAGCCCTGCAGTGTGGGTTCAGATTAATTGACCGTACCAGCAGCCCTGCAGTGTGGGT